>LGRX02000659.1:74179-86070 GCA_001247695.2 Cymbomonas tetramitiformis | reverse complement strand
TGGTCCTTTTTGTCGCACCACTGGTCATTTTTGTCGCTGTCGCAGAATATTCTTTTGTCGCGAGACCACCGCACAGAATCTTCTCAAAAAAACAGTGAATTCTGTTCGTTCCCTTAAAGGGGTAAAGCAGGTTTTCAGAAAATAAATGGAGACATGAATTCGACATCGTCGTTCGAACAGTGTCAAGGTGCCCCAAAAATTTTCGCCATCCAAAATTTTAAACTTCAGGTTGTCGCAACTGTCTGTCAACCGACGGATCGGACCTTCGACCGACCGCTAGATCAGTCAAAATGAAATCTGACTCGGAAACCGAATCTAAATTTTGTCGCAAGCATGTAGAAGATACAGCAGCCCTCCGTCGACTGTTTACTTACCGACGGATCAAACCGTCGAACGACCGCTCGATCAAAAAAAAATGAAATCCGCATCGGAAACCGAATCTAGTTTGTGTCGCTAGGATGTCGAAGATACAGCAGCCCTCCAGTCGACTGTTTGTCGACCGAACGATCTAACCGTCGACAGACCGCCCGATCAGAAAAAATACAGAAATCCGCTCGATCGATCAGAAATCCGCATCGGAAATCGAATCTTGGGGCTGTCACAAGAAGTGTCACAAGAAGTGTCGCAAGACTGTCGCAAGGATCTAGGATGTAGAAGATCCAGTACAGCAGCCCTCCAGAGTCCAGTCGACTGTTTTCCGACCGCGTGTCCGCGTCACAGTCCGCGTCACGGTCCCATCTTCCCAAGGTCACCGTCACCACATCTTGAACAACTACAGTATCCTTTAATCTTAAGCGACCGACAACCTGTATTGTAATTACCAGGCGCCGACAACGACCAACCGACCTCCGCGGCGTATTGATGTTCTTCGTTTGTTTTTTTTGTTTGACTATTTTAGTTTCTGACTAGCGCACTGTTCCCTACAGTGTTGTTTACTCCGCCCTTTTTGTACTTTGTTTCTGCGCTGGGATTGCGCCCTTGGAGCCCCTAGACATTTTTCTTATCCCCAACACGCATGCCTTGTATAGCGCGCTGTTCTTTTTGCAGGATCTAATGCGTTGAACGAAGGCAACAGAAAACTTGGCTGCTAGCTCCCTTTTAGCATTTCGGTTCGACTTCGTTGGCAGTGCTTGAATTCCGTCCGCCGGGAATCTTGCACGCCGACTCCCATCTCTGCTCTTTAGCGTGCAGTTATTTGCAGAATCTCGTGCGCTGTCGGTGACTGACGCATTGCCTCCCTTTCCGGAGTTTGTTTTTACGCTGGGAGTGCTTGGAGCCCGTTGGGCATCTTGCCTATCGGGTTGGGTTCGATTCCCAACACCTCTGCTGACTGGCGCGCTGTTTTTTTGCAGGTTAGCATGCGTTTTCGGCGTCAACATTGCTGTCTTTTTTATTTTCGTGCGTTGCTGTTACGATGTGCATGCTATTGTTTTGACTATCCTAAATTGTACTTATTTACAGATCTGTGCCTGCAGGAACTCTGCGATTTTTGGCCGTCTGTAGCACTGGAAGGAGCTGTAGGCAACTCTGCCGATTTCCAAGACTGCTATTGCTTACTTTAGGATAGATGAACTGTTTTAATTGATTGATCGATACGTAGTTTTTGTTTGCTGTCTCGTTCCATTTACATGCTTTAATATTGTAATAATATTATATGTTAGAGTATAGCACAATCCTGCTTGCATCCTTCAGTGTCCATGCATTGAATGTGCCTAGATATTGTAATAATAGGCCATGTTTAAACTGTGTCAAATTCCTGTGTGAAACAATAGACCCGTTATCGACCTGTGTTGTTCACCACGGGTAAGAAAAATTTTCTTAAAATTTTCCTAAATTTTACGACAAAAATGACCATTTTATCATTTTCGTCGCAAGCTGCGACAAAAATGACCGTTTGGTCATTTTCGTCGCAGCCTGCGACAAAGGAATATTCTTGCGACAGCGACAAAAATGACCATCGGTGCGACAAAAATGACCCGCTACCGCTGCTAAGGCCCTGGTGGACAAGATATGGGAGCGCACCCGCAGCCGCATACGCTCTGGGAGCCGAACGCCAGAGGAGCACGTGAACCGCGCCAACCAACTGGCGGAGAGGGTACGCATTGCCCGCGAACCTCAAGATCGCAGGGAGGGTCATCAGCGCATAGCATTGTGGCACCTCCTCTCGCACGACGGCCGCCAACAAGTCCTCGAGCCCCCTAGCGCCAGTTCCTCCGACCTCTACGCGGCTTGGAAGGAGTTGTCGCCCGCCGAGCAGCTGGAGGCGATCGCCACCTCGAGTCCGGACTCTTCCCCTGGCAACAGGCTGTGGGAAAAGGAGGGCATGCGAAGAGCAGCAGCGAGGTCTTCGGCATCTCTCTGCACCCTGGACACTGAAGTGGGCACGATACCCGGGACAGCGGGAGACGTGGGCTTACCTGGCGCCTGGTGCAGTCTACACGCGGTACACCAGTACACGATGAGGAAGCTGGGTCCCAGCCCCTTGGGAGTATCCCCTCCGTCGTCCCCGCTGGTCGAGCCCACGACAGAGACGGCATCTTCGCACCATGATGACGCGCCGACTACCCCGGGAGGAAACCTTGAAGGTCCATCCGACTGCGCACGATCTTCGCCTGAAGTGGCAGAGGAGACCTCTACATCCAGCTCGCTTTGCTTCACCCAGCAGATGACCACCGTCAGGACGCACGAAGCAGAAGAAGCGCCGCCCCGTCTGGACAGCCACCCCATCGCTGAAGACCCCGAGGTGATGGAAGAGGAGCCCTCGGTCGATTCGCTCTGCTACACCCAGCAGATGGCAGCAGCTGGGACCCCTGAGGCGAGAACTGATCACCGGAGCTCCCACCAACTCGCCCACAACTTCCCCACCAGCAGCCCTCAGCATGACGAGGACCCCCTCACCCACAGCAGTCCCTCCAACAGCGCCACTACCCATGTGAGCCCCACAGTAAGCGGTACTACCCACGTGAGCCCCACAGTAAGTGGCGCTACCCATGTGAGCCCTACCACCAGCGGCACCACTCATGTGAGCCCTACTACCAGCAGCAACACCCATGTGAGTCCTACCACCAGCGACACCACTCATGTCAGCCCCACCTCGAGCGAATGCACTTCAACGGGCGCCCTGCTGACGGCGAGCGCAGACAACCTCGTCAGCCATCCGACTGAAGATATCGACTTGCTGGATGAGGAGTTCTACGCCGCGTGTAGGCAAACGTCGAAGGAGTGCCGCGACGCCTCGGACAACCTTCTCCCCAACCTCAAGTGCAAAAGCATACGCACGGATGGGGGAGTTCAGTGGAAGACCGACATTGAGGGTACTCTCGCAGCGGCGCATGATGAAGAAGGACCGCTGCTGCTGGTGTGCTATGCGACCCTCAGAGGGCACACGGTCAAGGTGCTGATTGACTCGGGAGCTTCTGACAACTTCATCTCGGAGCAGAGTGCTGAACGATGTGGCCTCACGACACGAGCTGGCTCCGAGATGCGAGTCACCTTAGCGGATGGATCTGTAAAGATCACAGGCGCCACCGCGTACGCCAAGTTTAACACGCACACCACCACGGGCACCTACACGGAGAACGCCCTTGCCCTTCGAATTCTACCTCTGGGCATACAAGTGGACGTTATCCTCGGCGGAAGGTGGCTGCGCAGTCACTCCCCCGTAACTCTGGGCTATGAGGGGAACGGTTCTGTGTCCTTCCTCAGAAAGTCCCGCGGTGGCAAGATTGGAGATCGCGTCACCATCACAGGTTGCTCTCCTGGGAAGGCACCCGGAGATAAGTCTCCAAAGGGCACGGCTTGTGCGGGATTGGTGGACGAGGTGTTCCTGACTCCCGCTCAGTTGAAGAAGTACTTGGTGTACGCGGAGACGCAGAAGATGCGTGGCAACGATGACCCGGGGATATAACCCGCCTGGCTCATGATGGCCGAGAAATCCCAAGGTGATACGACTTTTGCCTTTGCAGCGACGGCTGTCGACACTGAGGACGCCAAACCTGCTGCGGACACTGAAGACGCAGAAGTGGACCCCGAGTGGACCCTCAAGTTCCAAGACTTCTGGGGTTCGGAGTATGAGAAGGAGATGACGACTGCCCTGCCGAACATCGATGGTCTCAGGCATGATCCCCAAGACGAGGCCAACATTAACCTGGACCCTGAACTGAGCAAGAAGGGGCCACCCTGCCAGCGCATCTACAAGAAGTCTGCAGAGGAACTCCGCCAACTTCGAGAGCGCGTCGAGACCTTGATGTCCAAGGGCTACATCCGACCCTCTTCCAGCCCTTACGCAGCTCCCTGCCTGATGGTCCCCAAACCAGGGAACCCCAAGGAGCTGCGACTGGTGATCGATTACCGGCTCCTCAATCGCCAGACAGTGAAGGGCAAGTACCCCCTTCCGGACATCCAGATGATGTTCGACGAGATGCAGGGTGCGAAGTTCTTCTCCTCATCCGACGCGGTGGATGGCTTCTGGCAGGTCCCGATGGCTCCAGGAGATGTCGAGAAGACTGCCTTCACCACCCAGATGGGGTCATATGAGTGGTTGGTCATGCCACAAGGACTGCAGAACTCGCCATCTCAATATCAGCGACGAATGCAGCGGGCTCTGGGTCATCTTCCCTTTGTCCGGATCTTCATTGATGACGTGGTCGTTTTCAGCAACACCGCCGCTGAGCACTACGAGCACGTCAAGCAGCTGCTCCTGACGTGCAGGGAGAAGGGCGTTTTCCTCAAGAGGTCCAAGTGTCAACTGTTGAAGAAATCCTTGCGATTCCTTGGTCACTGCATCTCCGCGGATGGCTGCAGACCCCAACATGACAAGGTGGCTGCAGTGAGGGACTGGCCCGAGCTGGAAACGGTTACCCACGTCAGGCAGTTCCTAGGCCTGGCGGGGTACTACCGTAGATTCATTCACTGCTTCTCCGAGATCGCTCAACCCCTTACCCGGCTGACCAAGTCGGACGTACCCTGGGAGTGGGGTTACATGCAGCAGTGGGCCTTCGAGGAACTGAAGAAGGCCCTCACCTCGGCACCAGTACTTGCCTTACCCAACATCAAGGGTGCTGCAGACGGTACAGCACCTTTCGTGGTGCAGACAGATGCCAGCGGCATCGCCCTTGGGGGAGTACTGATGCAAAACAATGGGGATGGTCTTGGCCTGCGCGTGATAGCGTACGAGAGCCGCCAGTTCTCAGCCGCCGAGCAGAATTACCACACCGGCGAGCGAGAACTAGGCGCCCTGCACCACTGTACCACCGTCACCTGGCGGCATTACCTCATCTTTACCAACTTCCGCATTCAGGGCGATCACCGTCCCCTTGAGTGGCTGATGGAACCTGGCAGAGAGCTCAGCCGCAGACAGGCACGCTGGTACATGGATCTGGTGGAGGTGGGAGTCCCGCGCATGGAGTACATCAAGGGGGCACTACTGCTGGTACCAGACGCCTTGTCCAGAAGACCTGACTTCAAAGACAAGGACGTTCGTGAAGGGTTGAAAGAAGCAGGAGTGATTGACCCCACCTCAGACCTGACGAAAGACCCACTGGCAACGCTGGAGTCTGAATGCTTCTCCAGTTCACCACCCGCAGCTCATCCCCACTGGGCCCAGACGGTTGACTGCTGGCTTTCAGCAGTGGAGACCCTCTCCGTGGCGGAGCAAGCCATGGACCTGGGGGAGACTATCGCCCTCGTCAATCCGAAGCTCTATAAAGGGGCGAAGGGAGATGACCTCGACTTCGACATGCCTGACTGGCCTGAAGCCAAAGGCGCGAAGCCGACAGAAACTCCACACGAACCCCCTGACCGAGCTCCACCTCAGATAAGGATAACGAGGAGCATGTCACGGGCTGGAAAAGCTTCTACGACCCCAGCACCCCCACAGTCGGTGTCACTGAAGACGCGAACGCCTGCACCACGGGCTGATACATCGACGGCGCCCATTGAAAAGGCGCCAGCGAGCTCACCACCCCCACAGAAGGCGCCCCAGCAGCCAGTTCCACCCTCGGTCCTTCCCCCACAGAAGCGACAAGATCGCCTCCCGGAAGACTCGCAGAATTGGCGCGTTCGCGCAGATTACTCCTCGAAGTACATCGAGAAGTTTGGACCCTTCGACGTGGGCGCCTGCTGCGACCTCGGCGGCCGCAACAGACAGGCGGATCGATTCTGGACAGACTGCCTTTCTGAGAAATGGAGGGGTCTTCGGGTTTGGTGTAACCCTCCAGACAACTCCAAACACATTACTGTAGAGGCGATTCTGAACAAGTACATCGCAGAATGGAAGGTGGACCCGGAGAACACGTCTGCGGTCTTCGTCCTGCCAGATCACCAGTCCAAACTCCCCGCATGGCGTAAGCTATTCAGAAAGGCCAATATGCAGATCGTGGAGGTCGTCCCTACTCACGACGACAAGGGCGAGCCCAATCAGTTCTTCGAGAACCCAAATGGGAAGGCCTTCGATCTTCGCTGGCCTGTCTTGATAGTGCACGCTCCCCCCGCCAAACCGCAGCCGGCGCGCGTAAGACATCCACGAACGCACCCCGCTGTGATAAGAACGGGCGAGGCAGCGGACTTCAGAGACGCGATCTCCCAGCAATCAGACTCGAAGTTCCTGCGTGCACTGAAGGCGGAGTACACCCGAGAGGGGTCACTCCGTTCGCTGCGGGAAAGGGTGAAGGCAGCGCCACACCAGTGCCTACATGACTTCAGGCTGGTGGGTGAGGTAGTTTGGAGAACTGCAGCAGGGAGATATCAGTTGGTGCTGGGGGAGGATTCTCCGCTTCGGGAGGTAGTGATTCGCCATGCTCACGAGTCATTGTCCTCAGGTCATACTGGGAGAGACAAAACTCTGGAAAGCGTGCTGCGACGCTTTTATTGGCGTGGTGCTGCAGAGGACGTGGGTACCTGGGTTGCATCCTGCGCGGTGTGCCAGTCAGTGAGGCCGCGAGGAACTTACCCGGATGGATTGCTAAATCCTCACAGCATCCCGAATAGACCGTGGCAAGATGTCGCAGTGGACTTCGTCACCGGCTTGCCAGTATCAGAGAGAGGTAATGACGCTTTTGTGGCCTTCACGTGCAAGCTGACGAAGATGGTCCACGTCATACCGATGAACTTCGGCGACAGCTCTGCAGCCGTGGTGGCCAGAATCTACTTTGATTCGGTGTGGCGCTTGCATGGCGCACCTATGAAAATTGTCTCTGACCGTGATCCGCGGTTTCAGGATGCCTTCTGGCAGGAACTTATGAGACTAATGGGTGTAAAAGTGGCTCGCACCACGCCCTACAACCCTCGGTCTGACGGGCAGGCGGAGCACAGCAATAGAGTCATTGAGGACATGCTCAGGTCCTTCGTGGACGCTAATGTGGAGGACTGGGACTTGTTCACCACTAACGTGGAGTTCGCGATCAATGACTCCAGAAGTGAATCTACTGGCTTCACACCATTTGAGCTGGTGTTTGGGTTCTCGCCGCTATCGCAGTTGGACCCTTTCCTGGAGGCCGCGCAGTCCACCGCTGGACGACGCGAACAGGGGGAGTAGGTACCGCACACGAAGTGGCCGCGAAATTTTCGTCGCAACTGCGGGACGCCAGACAGCGGTTGGAGCTGGCTCAACAACGACAGCGCGAGCAGTTTGATCGCAGGCACGGACAGCGGGAGTATGCTGTTGGAGATCTGGCCTGGATAGAAGCGAAGCATCTTACAGAGAAGGTAATGGATCGCTCCATCTGTAGGAAGTTGACCAAACGCTGGCATGGACCAGTCCCTGTGACCGAACGCTTCTTCAGCGATATGCAAATGACCATGCCAGAGGCCGACAGGGGAGCTCCAGTAGCCTACCGCCTACGCCTCCCTGCTCCTCACTGGCGGATACACGACGTGTTCGCTCAACATCGCCTCAAGCCGTACACCAGCGGTCAAGACGCTTTCGCCGCGCGCGATCACCTGGCAGTGCCTGAAGAGGTGGTAGTGGACGGTCAGAAGGAAGCACACGTTGAGCGCATCCTCGCACGTCGGGTGCGGTCTGTACGAGGAAAAGAGGTGGAAGAATGGAAAGTTCGCTGGACAGGCTACTCCAAAGCCCACGACCAATGGAGGACCCGTGACAAACTCGAACGCGGAGGCCCACTTCAACAACTTCGCGAATTCGAGCAAGCGAGGCTGCGCATGGAAGCACAAGTTCGCGACGAAGCCACCCGGCGACGTGAGCAACGTGGCCGTCACTCTGCTCAAGCTGGAATGACACTGGCCCACCTCATCACCAACCCCTGCGATGAACTGGACCAACTCGAACAGATGGAACATGATGCCCCTCTGCCGTGGGAGCGTCAAGAACGCACGGAAGATGGGTCGTTGGCACTGGTGACAGAACTACTGGCGATTCAGACAGAAGCAACCCGCATGCCCAGAATCCTTGTACTTTTCAGCGGCACTGGTTCAGTGGAAAGAGAATTCCTAAATTGCTTCCCCACCGCTTCAGTGGTGACCCTCGACTCCGAGCACATCTGGCATCCCACTCATGTGCAGGACATCTTACAGTGGGACTACAAGCAATACCCGCCTGGATTCTTCGATGTCGTTTGGGCAAGCCCCCCTTGTAGACAGTACAGTCAAGCGCGCACCACTGGAGGACCCCCTGATCTTCCTCAAGCTGACAAAATCGTGCGACGAACATTGCAGATCATCGACTACCTGGAGCCGAAACACTGGTTCATGGAAAACCCCAGAGGTCGTTTTCCCAACGCGTTGCGGCTCCGCCCCATGATGCGCCAGCTTCCTCCCCCGCTGGTGTGTACCTACTGCATGTACGGTACGCAGTACATGAAGCCCACCTGCATATGGACGAACTCAGCACCACCCTCGCCTTTGTTACGCTGTACTGCTTCGACACCATGTGCGTGTAGATGGGCAACCGGTGCTCACCCAGAAACTGCCCAGCTGGGACCTCATCCGCAGCAGACTGGAGCAGGTCAATCCGCGAGCGTGTATCCTGTACCAGCGCCCCTGCTGCGACAACTTTTCCGACATCTACGCCTCCGCAAGACTGAAGACCCGCTTTAGACTCCAAGCGGCACCCTTCTCTGTGAAAGTGGTGCCCTGGTAGCGGCAGGCGAATTGTGCTCGAAGAGGAACCAGAGAACCTAAGAACTGGAGACAAGAAGGAACCAGAAAACCTAAGAACTGGAACTTAGATGGGTACCTTAGTGGAGTGATCCCAGGAGGTAGACCACTCCTAAGGGGGGGAGAGTTGTGCCCGGAGGCACAGCGTGAGCCGATATGCCTATGCGTCCGTATGTGTGTCATCGGGGGTAATCTGGGATTGACACGATGACAGTGAAATTGGGCTTGAAATCACGATGAGAATGAGTACCAGATGTCCGGGGTATGACAGTATGACACTATGACACTATGACACTATGACACTATAGTAGTATGGCAGTACTGTGGGGTGGTCATCGTGGCACTTAGTCAGACCCTCGAGGAATGGCCAGATTCGCATCGGGATCGGAAAGACAATGAAATCGATTATCAGATGTCGGGGGCATGCCAGTATGATAGTATGACAGTATGACAATACAGTAGTATGATAGTACTGTATGACAGTCATCGTGCCAGTCCGTCGACGTAACATCTGAATCGAGAATGACGAATCGGAATTAGAAATGAGATCGGATCGGGAATTGAACGTTGAGCCGTGGTGTGACATCGGCTGCCGGGTGGTTGACCCTGCAACCTGAGTGACGAGTGAATAAGTGGAGCACTTGAGAAGTGTTTAGCCTTCAGAACTCGGAACCGAACTATCGTTTGCACCTCAATCTGGCCCTGATCCAGTATATTATACAATCCGAATTGTGTACCTTTGCACGTTCAATCAAAAACATTATTCCGAGCATCTGTCGTAGTGCCCACGGGCACAATTGAGCTAGGCATGTGGTTGTTGAGCTGGACGCGTTGTATTTGAGTTGTGCGGATGTTGTTGAGCTGGGCGTGTTGTTGTTGAGCTGGGTGTGTTGTTGTTAAGCTGAGCGCGTTGTTGTTGAGCTGGGTACGTTGTTGTTGAGTTGGGTGGTTGTTGTTAAGCTGGGCCAATAGTGTCAATCTTGGCGGGTTGTTGTTGAGCTTGGCGCTTTGTTGTTGAGTTGGGTTGGGCTATGATTGTTGATCTGGGCGTGTTGTTGTTGAGCTGGGCGTTGATTGTTGAGCTTGGCGTGTTGTTGTTGTGCTGGGTGATTCGAGCGCCCTCCACGGCCACACGCTCTCTGGCTTCCCCACGGCCACAGGCGCCACACATATGAAACAAGCTTGTGTATGGGGGAGGGGAGCAGGATTAGCGAGCGACACCCTAACAACTTTCTCGCTGGCTTGGACTTGTCGTCATTGCTAGAACACCAAAAAGAATTTATTGAGAAGATTTCGGTGTGATCATCCACCATGCTACTACTGATGCGTTGTTGTTGAGTTGGGTGGTTATTGTTAAGCTGGGTTTTTACGTGGGGGACTCTCATAGGGGGACTCTCACAAATATTATATATATATATATATATAAACTTAAAGGTAGCCCTCCCGGCGCGAAGGGGGGTAGAGAGACAGCGGATAAGGAGGAGGGTATAATATTGCGTTTTGCTGTTACCGTTCAATAACAACAGCGTCACACATACTGTTCGCATAGCGAACCGTGACACGCCTCTTGGATATTAAGGACCGGGTTGTTAAGCTGACGGAGAAACTACGAGCAGCTGCGGGACAGAAGCTTCATGCCCAACGGCAGCAACTACAACGACGCAACAACAACAGGACGAGATAGTCTTAGCATCACCGCAACGGCAGAACTTGATAGGGTGACCCGAGGCGAGGGAAGGTGGGCCTCTGCGAGCATGTCTATTTCTCGGAAGACCCGGAGGCACCAGTAGAACCAGTTCTTGCTACTGCAAATGCCTTTATCTCTGCTTGATTTGCTCCGTATCCGAGTATCTTGATATTGCTTGTTTTCATTACCATGCCACTGCCACCCACATCCACAGAATGCGGCGGTGTCACGGGGGACTAGATATCCCGTACTGCCCCTCTATGACATTCCTCGATGCATGTGACAGCTGACTGCATTATTCGGCTCGAGC
This sequence comes from Cymbomonas tetramitiformis, assembly GCA_001247695.2. NCBI lineage: Eukaryota > Viridiplantae > Chlorophyta > Pyramimonadophyceae > Pyramimonadales > Pyramimonadaceae > Cymbomonas > Cymbomonas tetramitiformis. Next base: position 74,959 of record LGRX02000659.1, on the reverse strand, counting down.
CGACCGCGAGTCACAACGATCGAGAGACCGCGAGCCACGTGTTAGAGTACTCGAGCATTACCGTAGCCGTACTCGTACAACCGTTCATAGCTCACGTAGCATAAGCTACTTAGACTCTCTCTTCCCGTTATATGTTCGGGGTCTAGGGTTCCGGGACCGTTGACATTCATACACCCTAACTATAGGAATGACAGTCGGGGTGTCACTTCCAGCATCTCTTACTCTCATATGTTATATCTTTTACTCAGACATATCACACGTTTCAACCTCACATTTTTGCTTACAACGATAGTTATAAAACACGAATATACAGAATATTATACCCTGTATGTGTTTCGAACTATCTCGTATTACTTGGAGGTAAAGCTCCCGCTTCATCTCGTCGCGGCGGAGGTCGGCAAGTGGGAAAAGGAAATAATAATAATAATAATAATAATAATAAAACATTTACGCTAGCAGAAGGGACAAAGTCCTGAGAGTGCGGTAACCCTGCAAAGCAGGCTAGTGAAAACACTAGGGGCTACTCCCTCTACTATAGCGCGCCCACAAAGGGGCTCAACCCACTTTTCAGCAGGGTGACATCTAGAGAAAAAGCTAGGTGCTAAGCAAAAAACTCTAGAAGATGGAGAAGCAGCCATGGCCGGGTGAGTGGAGGGGTGGCTGAAACTAGGCGGTGGGGAGGGAAGTCGAAGAATTAAGGGGGTATTTGGAGACGATGAGGAAGGAGGTCAGGGTGGGCGGAGGAGAGGGGGGGGTGGTGGGGGAGGGGAGAGGGGGGGG
>LGRX02000659.1:0-74159 GCA_001247695.2 Cymbomonas tetramitiformis | reverse complement strand
CCTCCTCGCCATCGGATACCTGCGACATGACCTGCACACACATAGTATCATAAGTTTACACATTATGATAAGCGAACTAAAAAATAAAAGTAGCCGAGCACTTTGGAAATCCCTGCGTGTATCACAGCAGTCACAGCACCGTTCGCCCCATGAGGCGGCGGAACGTTGAAGAAATTGCGCACTGTAGCTGAAGAATTTTACGATGCAATTGCGGATTGGGATGGGTCAACGAAGAACGAGTGTCACAGTACAGTAACGAGTAAGCAGTCACGCAACGGCATCGGCAGCGGCAATGGTGTCCGCGATGTCGATGTGACATGTGTTCACCGTCTACGTCTGCTGCCGGCGACGTTCATTGTGGTCACTGTCTCACGCGATAGACGCAGCAGTCAGCATGTGACTTAGCAAAGTTCCCAGCGCCCGTACCCTGTCCCTAATTGATAATAAGCTCCAACCGTGTCACTATAAACCTGTAAACAATTCTGGCCCATCGATAGATTACACTCGATCCTTGTAGACCGCCGCGGACCGCTCATGCGTGCTCTTCATGGTCTCCGCACAGCCAGCATAGAAAAGGTCGTAGACGTGGCTAACATGACCAATGAAATAGTTTTAGATGAGTTTCAGACTGTACATTAGGCTGAGCAGACCACAAGCGTGGCGTGATCAGATCGCAGACGTGTAAGCAAGATTGTGCTGACCTTGCGGAGACCTTAATATTGTCCGGATCTGTTCAAAACTGTTGATTACCTTTTTTTAAATAGGGGGAATTCAATATCGAGAAACAGTGACACAGTATGCTCGCATCGCTACGCGTTGCATCGGGCACGATCGCGACCGGTCATCGCATCCACTTCTCCGTTCCAGTTGGATCTTTCCGGAGCAGTTCAGTTCCGCCGAAAAGGGAGGGTGTTCGAAGATCGTGCGATGCAAGTACGTTCCTACAAGTATATCCAGTGTTCCAGTCATCCGATCGGTGAGCAACTGAGCATACAGCATTGGTAGTTTGGTACGTGACACATGTATTGGCCCACTCATCGGCCAAAAACCACAAGCTTCGCTTCTACGGTATGATAGCATGATACGGACCACTCGACTGGTTGATTGAACTTGCGTAAATCAATTGTGAGGCTGGAGACGGCATTCTCTATTAGAAAAGACCTATTTTCAAATAATTTGGTATCGACTGGTATTTCGTACCATGTCTGAGCAGAATGACGCACAACAGCCCTCAGAGGGCTTTGTCACGGAGCAAAACGAGGACCCAACCGTGATGAATGAAAGAGTGATATACATGACTAGTATGTCACGGGATGGCGCAGAGGAGGGAGGAGACGAGGCATCGGAAGAGGGAGATCAGGCAGAGGAAGAATCGCTCAACGAAGGGGTCATTGGTGCCTATCGCAAAAAGCGAAAAAGCACTGCCAAGCCCCTCATCGATCCAGATTTGTTTGATATATTCAGGTGTGTGTGTGTGTGTGTGTGTGTGTGTGAAAGAGGAACGTGCAAGCCTACGAATGAAGATTGTATTACCTATGCACAAATTCACAGATATGCTCAAATATTTGCTTTGGCGTGTGACAGCCGTACCCTTTGACCTTCATGTTCTGCACTCTTCTACTCTCCGATTTTCCAGGTCCTGAATTGGAAAGGGGTTCGCAGTGAGTGCCGGGGAAAAGATCCGAAAGACGTGTTTTACAGAATTCTGGAAACCTGCGTACCTGCGACCAAATGGCTTAGAACATACGACCACAAAGCATACCTCCAAGACGACCTCATTGCGGGCCTGACTGTCGGCATCATGATCGTCCCACAGGTAGAGTTCTTGGACGCTGTTGCTTTTCGAAATATATTGGCCACTTTCCACGAACGTATATACAGGGTCAAGGTGGCACAATGTTCTTCAGCCGCGCTGTTTTCACTTGAGCCCTGTCTTTTGAAAAACGTGTCAAAAGACCCCTTGGAATTTACTTCGATGTTATGGTGTTGCAGAGTATGGCCTATGCTCTAATTGCAGGCCTTCCGACACAATATGGACTATGTGCGTTCCACACTCTGTCTTTCATAATGTAGAATATTTGTTTGCGAACCGTCTAGGTCACGTCAGCGAACAGTAAGGCAGATCATTTATTGCAACTCTCACATTTACTCTATCCTCCTCTGCACACTGGAACCTAGAGCGCAGGAAATGCACGCCTCAAATGTGTATTTCAAAGGCATCCCTCTTTGCAACTCGTTCACGAGAGCTCGAACCATTCAAGGTTTTCAACGAAGCGACTAACTCGTTCAGCTGAGCACATCTTGCAGATTCGAGTATCATTCCCATATATATTTATGCGCTTTTCGGAAGTTCAAGGCAATTGGCTGTTGGCCCGGTAGCTCTTGTGTCGTTGCTTGTGGAAGCTGGCCTTCGGTAAATCCTGGAACCTCTCGTCTCGTGCGTTTAGTCCGCACTTATATACGCCTCAGGAAAGCAAAAGCAAATATCAGTGTTATTCAGGACTAAGGACACAGCTCCGCGGCTACTTTTCACTCTCTTGCAACCGTGCGAACACGCCTGAGCTCCGGGAGTTATGCATTTCATATCTTATTGTTACATTGTTGCTGCGCTCGTACCTGTTGTTCGCGCCCGTTCGTATTTTCCCGCGTTTTCCCAATATTCACGTGGAGGTGGACAATTTTCGGGAAAATGTCCACACTACTATGGCTTTCACATCAGGTAAGTATAGTGATGAATGTGTCGAATTGAGCAGACGTTTGCAAGAGTCTACTTGCTGCAGGAACCTTGGCGTCGATGAGGACGATGAAGAAGAATATGCTGCATACGCACACACTTTGGCGTTTTTGTGCGGCATGTTTCAGATTTTCCTTGGAATCTTCAGGTGAGTGCCACTCCGACTTTAAAATATGCTCTTGAAGTTTTTGCAGCTTCGGCTCGTCACTTCTCCTATAACGCTTCTCATCATAAGCATTATTAGAGATTCTTTATCGACTAGCCTTTCCAGTCCTCCGAATACACCTAATCGAAGGTGAACCGATCATACAGCCTACTAGACAGCCGTTCCGTTGTATAGACGACCTACTGATTTTCGCTGTCTTAGTACTCAACCCCTTCTGCAGGAAAACTTTTGTTGAGCATATGCAGGCGAAGTTCCCACTCATCTGTATCTGAGGTTGAAATACAGTTACAGCAGGCAGGCATAGGGGGGGGCTCGGGTATTACCGGTCTCATTCTTCTACAGTGCTTTTACGCCAGCTGTAGGTGACGCGTCAAGTCTCATTCTTGTGAGTTGCTTATGCATCAAACTCGACAAGATTAGGGGCAATATTCATTGTTGTATCATAATTGTACACACTGACCACTCTTAGTGGCTCTCTCACCAACTCCTATCCCTGCTTCGTAGGCTTGGCTTCATTATCGACTTCTTGAGCCACGCAGTAGTCTCAGGTTTCACTTCCGGTGCGGCTGTCACCATTGGCCTATCTCAGGTAAGGGTACCCACTACCTGCAACTTCTATGACAAATTCTGTTGCAGGCTTCATTTTGTATCAACTCTGTCGTACGCCTTAATGTGTTCGTGCTTCGTCGTACACCTCCACTGTCCACTGATATTTTTGTGCATTTCTCTGCATGTCTGTACAACTGCTCTGTCGTACACTTCACTATATGCTTGTGCATCCGTACGCTTCAACGCATGCCTGCTCCGCCAAGCATTTCACGATGTCTTGCAGTGTCATAAACTTCACTGTGTGCCTGCTCTGTGCCACACTGCACTGTGTGCCTGCGCCCATCGTGCTCTTCACTCCGCGCCTGCGCCCATCGTGCAGTTCACTCTGCGTCTGCTTGTACGCTGGTGGATGCTAGCGTATCAGCAGCTCGGGCTCTGGGCCCTTACTTACCCCTGTCTTGTCTATTGTCACTACATACAGCTCAAGTATCTTGTTGGTTATAAGATCGAGAAGAGCAGCAGCATCTACGACACCCTAAGCTCTGCAATTAAGGGCATAGATGATGTATGCTCCCATACCCTGACCACTTGTGAAGTATTCTAACTCGTTACGATGTGCAGCAGAGGTGAAATCTTCTCGAGTCAGATGCATTTGTTGGCGCAATCCGCTTATCGTAAATATCCTGGCTGCGTGCGCCACAAATCCCTTGCCCATCACCAATTGTTCTGATCACGATGTCGAATGCGCATTGTGGTACAGTTCCAAGTTGGTACGTTTATCATGGGCAGCATCTGGATCACCATGCTTCTCACCTTCAAGCACCTCGGAAAGACATACCCCAAGTACGTTGTCACTGCGCCAACACTAGAGCCCTCCCTCGCGAAGTATTGTGTTTATTTTGTTGCTTTGCATCGTATTAATGCTTTCTTGAGCTGACCGCTGGTCTCTTTCAGGCTGAAGATGCTGCGTGCCTTGGGGCCCCTAATTGTAAGTAATCTCGTCTTCAATCTGATAGTGTGAACGTTCTGAGCCTTCCGCGAACCTCATGGCAGAAAAGTAAACATGGTTCCCTCACTATTTCTAAACAGAAAAGAACGAAGAAGAGAGAACCCTTTTCAGGACACCCTTTTCAGGGCGTGGGGTTTCTAGCCCCCATGGCTGTCGTCACTCGTGTATTAATCTGACCTGATGTCTATTTTGCTCCTGAATAGTCTGCATGTGCTGAATATATACAAATCCCGTTGTAATATTTCTTTCAAACAACATACTTTCCCGCTCTTGCGATGCTGACACACCCTGGCTTGGCTGGGCATGTTTGCTGGGCGTGCATATCGATGATGCTGAAATCTCAACTGTTGATTCAATTTTGCTGATATCTCAAATACCACACGTTTTCCTAAGGGAGAGTGCTCAGTGACCTCTAGCACTTGAGCATTCATTGTGGTTGGCCCACGCCTCGCTAAATTCCAAATTTTACACGGCGGATTCGCAACATATATGTAATTACTCATGCTGCGGCACGGCTGGATTTCATGTGACAGTTTTAGCACAAGATCAATATACCAAAGGAGCGACGGTTGTTGAGGAGAGCACAAAAGTGGTACTGAGTGGCGCACTGTGTTTTGCAGGTGGTTGTACTCAGCACGATGATTGTAGGATTTACTCGATGGAATGAGCAGGTGAGCCTGTCAGAGGGCTTAAAAGCAGAATACACTCCTGTCATGAAATAAGTGGCATTTGCTCATCATGAGCGACGATGACTGAGGAGCGTCGAGCCTCGGAAATGTGAAAGTGATGTCTCCCACCACTTGTGGAGTGTCTACTACCGCAATGCCTACTGACATGGAATTACATGGACCTTCCCCGGACATGAAAGGACACCCACCCGGACATGGAATTACATGGACCTTCCCCGGACATGAAAAGACACCCACCCGGACATGGAATTTTTCATTGTTCGACGATTTCTTGTGATGCATTCCGCCTTGCTGCATCTGTTTCAGACCTCTTCGATGAGGTGCGCCCAGCTTGCTGCATCCGCTTTCATTGATTGACTTTCATGTATTAAAGATACACATTGAGAGCTTTTGAGTATCGCTGTTATCAATGCGGTGGAGAGGGCTGCAGGGAATGGAAGTGGTGGGAACAATTCCCTCGGGATTCCCTCCTTTTACAAACGACCACAAGTGGGATAAAACCGGGGAAGTTCTGGGCACGGCCGTCACCATCAGTTTTGTGGGCTTCATGGAGTCAATTGCTATCGCCAAGAGCCTCGCTGCCAAACACAAGTATGAGCTGGACTCGAACATGGTAAACTCAGCGAATCAATGCACTCATGTGTTGAACGTCCCATCTCGCCACTGAGGGATTAACAGCATCCCTACAGTCAAGCGCACGCCATGTAAGAGCAGTCCTGCCCTCAAGCGGTGTAGGCTGAAGCCAGAACTGGCCTCCGTGCATCAGTGCTCCTCCATATGTCACGCGCGGCATTGTAGCACGCGGCCGTCTCACTGACAGGAGCTCCTCCACATGTCACACGCGGCATTGTAGCACGCGGCCGTCTCACTGACAGGAGCTCCTCCACATGTCACACGCGGCATTGTAGCACGCGGCCGTCTCACTGACAAGAGCTCCTCCACATGTCACACGCGGCATTGTAGCACGCGGCCGTCTCACTGACAGGAGCTCCTCCACATGTCACACAGCACTGGCTCAACTGTTTTGCAAGTTTGCGAGCGGATGCCCATTGGCTGATCGTACCTGTGAAGATTCGCTCTATGCGAATTGTATTGAAGTGAACAAAGTGCGTGGCTGTTCTTCATCGCAGGAGCTGTCGGGTATTGGGTTGTCGAACGCCATTGGATCCTTCTTTGGAGGCTACCCAATCACGGGTTCCTTCTCTCGTTCAGCAGTCAACAACGAGACGGGTGCAAAGTCTGGAGTTGCTGCCTTGGTGAGCGCCCCTTACGTCTCAAACTCCCCTCACACCTCCAAAGACCCCCCCTGCGCCTCTCAAACTCCCCTCACACCTCCAAAGACCCCTGCGCTCTCAAACTCCCTCACACCTCCAAAGACCCCCTGCGCGTCTCAAACTCCCCCCCCTCATACCTCCAAAGACCCCCCTGCGCCTCTCAAACTCCCCTCACATCTCACGTTACCAGCGCATATTAAGTTCTTGTACTTTGAATTTTTTAACAGGCGCATACTTGTTTTATTTACCAGGAGGCATACTGCACGCAGGATCCCCCAGTGAAATGTTAAAATGTTTTGCTGTACCTCAGAAATTCCTCCTTGCCATTAGAAGAGCTCGGCTGAGGGGTGATGCCTTGCCAAGCGCGCGGCTGAGGGGTGAGGACTCGCCAAGCGCGCGGCTGAGAGCTGAGGACTTGCCAAGCGCGCGGCTGAGGGGTGAGGCCTCGCCAAGCGCGCGGCTGAGGGGTGAGGGGTGAGGACTCGCCAAGCGCGCGGCTGTGGGGTGAGGACTCGCCAAGCGCGCGGCTGAGGGGTGAGGACTCCCTTTATCTCAGAAATGGAAAGTTAGTTGAAAAAGACGTTTTTGCCCCAAAATTTGCGGTGATTGAGCAATGAAGAGCACAGGCAGAAGCCTTGACTGAGGGATATGCTCCGCAACCCCCGCCTCCCCTGGTGGGTGCGCAGGTCACAGCCTCGATGGTGGTATTTGCTCTGCTACTCCTGACGGAGGCCATGTACTTTCTCCCGAAGGTGAGGAGGAACTGCGCATCGCCCCTGACCGTTGATCTGCCTTGACAGCCGTGAATCGGAGCGTGTGCGAGGCTCTCTGCTGCCTGGCGCTCCGGGCGCAGCCCACACAAGTGCACGGCTTTGCGCCGCGCCATCTGCCTTCCTCGTGCCTGCAAGCTGTGCCGCTTCTCGCCGGGAAATTGATGAGCCTCACACTGATTCCCTGATGATAGATGCCCGGGAGAGTAGCGGTTGTAGCGCGTAGAAAGTTGGACTATGTGCAATACCAGTTCAATCCTACAAATTTGAGTTTCCACTGCATAGCGCCGATGAAAAGGGAGTCATACGCACGTAGTTAGCTTCGCCTTCGCGCCCATACGCATCCATTTTGTCTGATGGTTTCTATGTTACGGCCCTTGCCTGTTCCTGCATGCCTGACTCCTTCAGGATGGGCCAAGATGGTTTGTGAGTGTGCGTCACATGCTGCTCGGTGCGTGCAGAATGCGCTGGCGGCTATCGTGATGTCTGCGGTGCTTGGGCTAATTGACACTGACGAGGTGGCATTTCTATGGAAGGTTCGCCACCTGGCGCCCATATTCAACCCCTAGCGCGCTTCATCCTCACCGTCACCGCCGTCACCATAAAGGCCCTGCGCAGAGCAGTGGCGCGCGTCACGAGTGCGGCGCAGAGCAGTGGGCTGTGCGCAGGAAACGCCGAGATGCTCTTTGTCGCACACTGTTGTGAAGGTCCACATGATTTGTCCGGCCCTTTGCCGTTGAATATTGCCAGGCTGGTTTTCACTCACTCGGAAGCAAGACTCGGATTTGGCCGGTGCCAGGTGTCCAAAAAGGACCTCTCGACGTGGGTGATCTCCTTCCTGGGAGTGCTGTTCCTGGGAGTGGAGCTCGGCATTGCCATTGCGGTGAGCTCCCCGCGGGCACTGCGCCTGCTCACTCATGACCATTGCGGTGAGCTCCCCGCGGGCACTGCGCCTGCTCATTCATGACCATTGCGGTGAGCTCCCCGCGGGCACTGCGCCTGCTCACTCATGACCATTGCGGTGAGCTCCCCGCGGGCACTGCGCCTGCTCATTCATGACCATTGCGGTGAGCTCCCCGCGGGCACTGCGCCTGCTCACTCATGACCATTGCGGTGAGCTCCCCGCGGGCACTGCGCCTGCTCACTCATGACCATTGCGTGGGCTCCCATGGGTATACGCCTGCTCCTCATGACCGGTGCGGTGGGCCCCGCGGGCCTCGCCTGCTCACTCACTTGACCATTGCGGTGAGCTCCCGCGGGCTGCGCCTGCTCACTCATGACCATTGCGGTGAGCTCCCCGCGGGCACTGCGCCTGCTCATTCCATGTGATAGAGAAGAGACGTGGCTCGGCTGCGCTGCCCGCATTAGTGTGGCGAGGACTGATTTCTCGGTACTCGTGGTGTCTTGCTAAGAGTCTGCTTTGTCGCAGCAGAGATGGCCTGTGTCGCAGCAGAGATGGCCTGTGTCGCAGCAGAGATGGCCTGTGTTGCAGCAGAGATGGCCTGTGTCGCAGCAGAGATGGCCTGTGTCGCAGCAGAGATGACCTGTGTCGCAGCAGAGATGGCCTAAGTGGCCTGCATGGTTGAGCGGTCGCTGTGGGTGATACGCGCATGGCTGGGGAGGGGCTGGGTCAGGTGTCGCTGTCACTCGTGCTGGTGATCTACGAGTCCGCGCGACCGCACACTGCCGAGCTGGGGAAGCTTCCGAGTGCGCCCCTCGCATCCCCCTCCTCAAGCGCGCCTGTCTCGGGCGGGCTCCGGGGAACTGGAGGGGGAACTAGGAGCGCAATGCGCGTGCAGCGCCCTCCTCTCATTGGCTGAAGACGGGAGCGCAGTGCCAGCGCAGAGTGAGGAGCGTGATCCTGTCGCCCTCGCCGGTGCCGCATGCGAGATCGGAGTGAGCAGGATGACGGGCATCCAAAGCTCTCTTCTTCCTCTGCCAGGCCTGTCATCGCCCTAGAGGATGGGAGTGAGGGCTGCGAAACTAAGCTGCCTTGGGGGCGGTTTGAGGCGCCAGATACCACAGTTTACCGCAACATTCGTCAGTATGAGGATGCCGCCACTGTGGAGGTAATTTTGATACTCTGTGACGCTGTCCTGCATTTTGGTCTGCGCTCGCCATTCCCTGCGCTGGTGACTTGCCTGACCCAATGGAGGGCCCTGCTGGATCCCCCTGCTGGGAGGAGATGTTCCGGCGTGCTCCTCGTTGATATGCGCGCAAAGCGCAAGCCAGAGAGTGCGCCACCGTCGAGAGGAGTGACCGGAGGTGAGCGAAGTGTTGGTTGTGACTTGCTCAGGGCATGATCATTCTTCGCATCGATGCGCCAATTTACTTTGCCAACACATCCTACGTCAAGGAAAAGTGCGCTCTCCCTCCCTCAGCTCTCCGGCTATACCTCACCGGAGTAGAGCCCCACGAGACTTGCCGCCGCGCTTCATTAGCTTTGGTTCCAAATTCAGTGGAGCTCGCCCCATAGCGCCAGGGCACGCCCCACACTTCGACCGCGCCATCGAGCATCCGTCTGGTGAATCCCTGGGCAGGCCGGCAGGGCTTGTTTCCCCGGCGTGATGTGGATTATCGCAGGGCATCCTCTGCACGGGGCTGCGCGAGGCCGCGTCAAGGTGCAGAAAGCTCGGGAGCAAATGTTCCACCATGAGCTTGCGCCTCAGCTTGGTCCGAAGATTACGCGATGCTGTAGGCATCAGAGGCTGCCATGCACGTCCGATGGCGGCCGGCCTTCGAACAATTCACGCGAGCGCGCCATCTCCCCCGTCTTGATCAGAGACACCTTGTTGTGTGTATGCGTTCAGTGAGGAAGAGTAACGAGGAAGGTCGCCGCCCACTTCCTCGCGCCTCAGCAGATGGTGGGCACTGCACGGGTGATGTGCGGGAGGGAGGCTGCACGGGTAATGTACGGGAGGGGGGCTGTTGGGATGCAGGCTGCGTCAGTATGAGATGATGGCCTCCATGAAGCCCTCCAGCACCAACAATCTGCGAGGCCAGGTGTGTGTCGTGCAGCTTGCCCCGCCAGGAGGACGGCTGCGTGCCTCGCCGAGAGCAGCAGACCGACCACGCGTTATTGCCTGCATCGTTGATCCCCTCAGAGGGAAACTGAGAAGATTTGCCCAATATTGAATCTTGTGCTGCCCTCTGCCCTCAATGCTGAATCCCTTGACCCTGTCTTGACCCTCGCTGGAATTTCTCTTGACCCTCCCTCGACCTCCCCCGAACCTCCTTCGATCCTCTCTCTCAACTCTCTCCCTCTCCCTCTCAACTCTCTGTCGACTCTCTCTCTCACTCTCTCTCTCTTAACTTTCTCCCGCCGGTATTTTGACTCTCTCTCGACCCTTTCTTGACCCTCCCATTCGATTTTGACTTTCTCTCTCTCCCCTTCAACCTCCTCCCGGTCTCTTGAACCTCTCTCAACCATCTCCTGACCCTCTCTGTCTCTCTCTGTCTCTCTCTGTCTCTCTCTGTCTCTGTCTCTCTCTCTCTCTCACTGCGACTCCCTCTCTTTTTCTCGACTCCCTCTCTCTCACTCACACTCTCGCTCGACTCCCTCTCTCAACCATCTCTTGACCCTCTTTCGCGGATCGCACAGGAATTGAGGTTTGTCATTTTGGAGATGTCCCCCGTTACGAGCATCGATTCCACCGGGCTGCACGCTCTTAAGGATATCGTATCGGAGTACAAGCTTCGCGGCATTGGCTTCGTCCTCGCCAATCCTAACCGCAAAGTTCTGGAAGCCTTGGAGCAGGTGCGCGATGGTTGATGTGGCCACAATTGCATCGTTGATTAAGTTCTGGATCTGCGCTAGGCTGCGTCATTAGTCCTGACACACTGGCTGAGCAGCACTGCCGTGTTGATATTCACATTTGAACGGAGCTGTCTTTGGTGAATTCGCAGGCAGGAATCATGGATAAAATTGGTTTCAACCATATCTTCTTGAACGTGCACTTTGCCGTGGAGGCGTGCCGGAAGAGCATGCTCCAGGAGGACGAAGCTGTGTGAGTGCTTCCAGTGAAAAACATGGGTACGGAGGCAGGAAAGCGGGAGCTGTAAGATGTGGACAATCCAGCCTGTGATATTATCGCGCCATGCTGAATTGTTCCTGAGGATTGGACCCCTTTTAATCAGGCGTTAAAACCTGATTAAAATCCGATTATCTTTTACTTTCGATGCAGAGTGAAGATGCAAATAAGATGTCAATGCTTTTGAATAGGGAAGTGTCTCCGATAGTACAAATATTTTATGTACAATGCAGCAAAATGCTTGGTGGCTATTGAACTTTTACATTAGAAATGGGATTTTGACCAAGTATGTACATTGTTATGTTAAAAGTTTGGACTTTGACTAAGTGTGTAAATGGTTTTTCGCATTCAAGAAGTGTGCATACCCTCGATGAACTCATACAATCAGGCTCGGTAGCTGTCCTAAATCATAGCATTACTTCACAGTGGGCACATCAAAGTGCAGGAAGGCTAACCTGCAGTGAGGAGTTTCTTCTTGCTCACATTGCATGAATATCAACAGTTGGAAGCCATTATTTGAGACTGGCGACACACATCCTATGAAAGTTTACCTTATGTGTAATTTATGGCTCCACCTACAACGTGAAGAATGAGGCTCGTAGAAGTCAGGATGTACGTTGAATTTTCTATAGTCCACTAAGTCAGGAGATACTAATGATATGCAAAGGTGTAAGATCAATGGCCTTTCACAAGTGTTGGAAGGAGGAATGTTCATATGACTCGAAAATGACTTGTGCTAACACGTAGGCGGGGCTATTATAAGGGTGCCAAGTCCTCCAACCGGGTCTGCACTGTTTAATTGCTCATAGAAAATTACAATGCATTTGCAAAGTAGCGGATGGTTTTTATTCCAGTCACCGGCTTCCTGGTGCTAAAATAAGGGGTACAGCCAAATTTTGGAGATGGCATGCGATGAGGTCACTGTCATTTCAGGCCGTGCTGGCAAAGATGTAAACAGCTTTCCATTACGCAAACATTCTGGGCAAGAATTTGGTAGCTTCCTACTGGAAAGGTATGTGGATGCATTGGAAGAAATCCTTGTTCTTTTTAAGCACGAACCTGAGCAAATTATTAGCTTACTTGCCGTAAATCGAAACACCTGACCTGTATGATGACTGACTATTTTACTACATGTGGTGACATGACATAATGTCCAAGGTGCTGGATCTTTTAATCATAATTTGTAAACGAGTCGTTGACGTGACACCATACACCATTCAACAGATTGACCGTTCATTTCCCACGTATATCCTACATTTCACGATGGTCTAGCGGAGATACTTAGATTGACCAGGCCAGTCTTTTAAACTGTTTTAAGCGCAGCACAAGATTGGGATTATTTAAACGATGGTTTTGCTGTATACAATGCATTACTACACATTGGTCAAAAGGTGTTCTGATGGAATGGGCACAAAATTGAAATGAAATATTCCCTGTCGATGATGGTAACCATTAGGCAAATTATGGATTATACGAAGCCACCTTATTTGAAAGTAGGATCTGAGAAATAACCCAAACATAGGTCATTAGCACTGCTTCACACAAGGTAGAACTCCGTTGACGAGAACCCTGGCAAGGGACGGAACTGATATGGGACGCGACAAAAAGTACACCAGTGACATCAGATCATGTTATCAAGCTCTATCTCAGAGTTATACGTGCAATTTATATACAGGTGTGTGCGGGATATCAATCATCGCATCATGGCTCATATATTCATAACTACACACTCTCTATCGGGACCAGAAAGAATATGCAGTGATGTACTGTGCAGGCGATGATGCAAGTTTGCACAGCTGTGACATATATTTGCGGCAAATTATAATACGATGAATCGATGCAGATAGGAATCCAATGGAATCATCGACTCAGTTTGTCATTGGTAGTGATACAGACTAACCGCATTGACTGGATATCCAAGGACGTGGTATGTCGCTCGACTGCAAACAGTGAAATAGTATCGAGCGCATCATACTGTGATGCATTTCCTTTACACAGTTCAGGTTCATGTTATTAGTTGTTGTTGCTCAGCAATGAATGGTGCCACATAAGCACATAATTACATCGTAACTAGTATTCAAACCGTTGTGTTCTCTATCATGTTCAGCTGGTATGTGTGCACTTCATATAGTTATGTGCATGATGCACCGCGCTGCGCTGCCATGCAACGGAGTGCAGCCTAAGCCGATGTTGAAGTGTTTTTTCCTCGGAAGCGTTGACATTGATATACAGCTTTCAGCATAACTGCAAGAAGTAGCACAACAGCGAGACTTCCCAAAGCCATGATATCAATTGAGTATCGCTCCACAAATGTCAGTTGCAAAGATCCTGGTGTCAGCAAAGAAATCACGTCAGACAATAACTTGGTCATGCCGCAATGCCAACAACGGCACCCTTAATCGCTTATGAGTGTGATGAAGTTCAATATTTTGTTATCAAAATGGATGAAGGCAAGCTAATTAGCGTTGTGTAACTTTGCACTATCATGATGGTGATATGTGGACGCGAAACCATATGTATATCAAATGTGTATTCATATGGCTACTACACTTTCTTAAGCCACCTTAAGAGGGAGCTTTGTAATGGTGTTAATTTATAGGAAATGTGTTTTATTGCACCAAAGTACATCATTAAGATAGAGTTCGGAAAAAAATAAACATGAATTCATTGCATATTCATCCTGTAGCTGCGACAGGTTAAACATTTTCAACAAGCCCTCGAAACAAGAAAATGTGATGCATGTGCGGCTGGCAAAACGAACATTCCAAGGTGTGTGGATGCATTCGCATTCGTGGTGTATGGTGACAGGTTGATCGATGGAATTCCGCATATGCGGATGCTATGTATCTGTTCCATGCTGAACTATTTAAGTCGTTGGCGGAGCCCCAAACACCGTATTGAAGCCCCAATATGCGGCCATGTGGGGTGAGAGAGGGCGCCCAACGTCAATCCTGGAAGCAGCAAGAGGGGTATTATATTCTCCCATATCCTCATTTTTGTACAAATTCACGTGAATTAGGAATACGTGAAACTATATCTCAAGTATGAGAAAACACTACAGTCTGATTGTTTTTCAATTCATTTTTGCTATTATTGGCACTGTGCGGTACATTGGGCAGTATGCATGTATGCTATCAATTATGGATATTCTAACAGCATGTTCATTCCACGAGTTTTACCATGAGACAGGTCAATGAGGCTGGACCCACACAAAATAAGGTGTATGCGTAACTTCCATATTCCAATTACTCAAAATCATTGTTGGATGTTCCACATTCCTCAAGATCTTTGATGGATATACCTACACCCTGGGTCGCTCTGGCCTGTTTGTTGGTATCCTATGACATATATGATGCCGCATATGCATTAGATATGACATAATAAGTTCGCTCGAGTCCTTGCATGTCAATGTCTTCTCCAATAGTAAAGTCACAAGCACTGTCTTAATTGGAGCTTGGCATTGGTCCAAAGCTGCTGGCAAAAAAGTAAATTAAGGTCTCTCTTACGCTTGGTCGACTTTACACAAAAGTTCCGAAAGTATTCTTATTTGATAAATAGTAGGTTGCCCAAAGCAATCTGAACATATTGCGCATTTCGGATATCAAATTGACCACGATATCAAACAGTTATGGTCGATACCACTCAGCTGTCTACCATAATTAATCAGACTTAAGTGCATACTTAAATTGCTCATATCTCACAATCTAGAAGTTATAAAGTTTTATGTAAAGTCGACCCAAGCGTAAGAGAGACCTTGAAATGTGCACAAGCATGTGTGTGTGTGTGTGTGTGTGTGTACGTGTGAGAAAGCAAACAGAGCCTTGCTTCTTAGAAAAACAAGACATGAACATGATAGTTTTGTATAGTATATGGCAGTGGGAGCGCCACTTTGTTACGGACATATTGTGGGCGTACCATAGCGCGATGCTGCGTCGACCAGCGTATCCTGAAACACGTCCAACCAGCCGAGCCAACTTCAGTCATATCACAATGCAAACCTATCATGACCACCATAATATATGTTCTTTATATGTGACAATGTTGTATAAAGTAATATGCATGCGTTATACCGCGTTGACACATGTTGGATGGAGCCTAGTTGATGGTTGGTACTTGGTAGAAGGTGAATTTGTCACCACTACACCTTCTGCGCCAATGGTCACCGCCTTGTGCCCTTGTCACCACACCGACCCGCGAGCTGCATCACCGGTCTCTTCAGAGAGTCTTCAGGAAACACGATGACTTTTTAGACGTATCCATGACGCTGACTCACAGCCAGTTTTGAGTACTCTGCCGCACTGGATCCCTAATTATCAGAGTCGTGTCGCCACACAATCATGCTCTCTAATGCTCTGCTCTATTGTAATATGTACAACAGGGCACCTACACGCTCCTCCAGCAGTTTAGGCTGGACATCGGCTGGGGCTGATTCCAAGCACGGGGGCCTCACTGAGGTGGCCGAGCACGACACACAAACATCAAAACATCAAACATCATTATCAAATGTCAATTGTCGATTGTCAAAATCAAAACATCAAACATCAAACATCAAAAATCACATACACCCCCACTCTCGTCATCTAACATACAAAATCCCTTCATCCATGTCAGATCGGCGTGTTTGTATGTGGCTGTCCCTGTGGTACCCTTCTGACGGCACTGCCTCTTTGAGAGCGTCGGGGATTCATCTGCGGCTCGCTCTTTGGGAGTGTCTTGGATTCGTCTGACGCTTGCTCCCTCTCCGTGTTCAGTGCTCATGGTTATTACACGTGCCGGGGACTTATGTTCTTTGACCCTGATGTGAGGTATTGACGCGTCGCTGTGAACGGGGACGGGTGCCGGGTGGTGGTGGGTTTTGGAAGGCGATTGTCCCTGTGGTGCCATTCTGGCGGGCACTGCCTCTTGGAGCGCTCGGTGGATTCGTCTGCATTTGCTGCAAGGAGAGGCAGAGGGTGGTGAAGTTCACGTTCTGTGTTTTCCCTTGATTTTTGTTGGGAGCACTTAGGTGCCCGCATGTTTTCATTTTTTTTTACCTTGAGTGTCCATGCTGTGTGGTGTGACTGCATTCATGGCAGAACCATGGACCAACGGGTCCCATCCATCGACCGTGAGCCACTGGGGGGCATGCCAGCAGGGTCCGCTTACTCCGTAACCCTGGGACCAACTAATGTTGGGCGATGATCGGTCACATCGTATCAGTTTTGCATGCTGCTTTGCATCTGGGTTGAGAATATGTATGATTTGGTGGTATCTTGTCACGGCCCTGCCGCCCTGCTCCTGATTTGCTTCTCACATCCACTGGGATGCTGGTGGGCTGGCTTTTGTGGGCTGATCTCATACCCTTCAGTGTGTGTGTGTGTGTGATGCACTTACTCCGCTTACTCCGTAACACCAGAGACCAACAGTTGTTTGGCGACGATCGGTCACATCGTATCATCTTTCCATGCTGCTTTGCATTTGGGTTGGGAATATGTATGTGTTTGTGGGATCTTGTCACGGCCCCGCCCCGCCCTGCTCTTGATTTGCTTTTCACATCCACTGGGATGATGGTGGGCTGGCTTTTGTTGGTCGATCGCATGGCGTTCAGCGTGTGTGATGCACACTAACACTGCAACACATCCCAATGCACATAACATCACACATAGCTTGCGGACCACACATCACTGGATCCCCGCCCCCAAAATCTATGGGGTTGCACATCATAGAGTTAGAATTTGCTATTATAACATGTATGTCGCAAAGTTCATTTTTTCTCTGTATAATACATGTAGGTGTGGCAAATTCATGATGCAAGAAGAAGCGTTGTGCAAGCTGTGTGCACCTGCAAGCATGCAATGATGGCAAACAATGCACGATGATAAACCACAATACGCGATCATATAATAAGTGGAGACACAATAGGCACATGCACACTTTATACATATGCACATCTACATCGGCGATCACATGACAAAATAGGGTAACTATATATATTTGATGTTGCAAGCATGATTGTGGTGATAGCATGTTATGAGAGCATGTGGTGAGTGTGTGTGATGAGAGCATGCATTGTGGGGAGAGCATATGCCGAGATAATGTGGCCATGATATGCAAATATATGACCTGCTTTACTTTTGTTGCGAGCTGCACAATATCGCCTGCTCTTTGTGCACCGCCCGCTGCTGACATTAAGAGCCTATGACGATTTGCTCCAGCTTGATAGTACCTGTGCAATCATGTGGAGGGTGTTCGCACCCACAAAATAGTTCACGTACTCCACACATTTCTTTGACCCACCAAACTCATCGTACCATGAACCTGCTATATGTGTCAGAGTCCAATGGTGCAGGTTGGTGCAGGTTGTACAAAAGGTGGGGAGTGCTAGAATGCAGGGACATCGGTAATGAGTGCGCCCCTGTCACTGCCATGATAAAAACGCAGCGTATCACTAATGATTTTTTGCGATCCAGCATTTGGGATCAACCGGGCTTGTACAGTAAAAAGCTGTCTGTCGCCAGTGTCGAAACCGGTGTCGGATCATTTCCATAGATGATCTGACACCGTCGATTTTTCAGCTGCACTGCAGCGATCCGTATATTCAGATCCAGCCAGAGCACCTGCATTGACACCGGCGGGTTCTATACCGTTTGAAAAATGAGCTGCACCGACACTGGCAAGGCAGGCTGAAGGCCTGCACTAGCCTTGACACCGTTTACGACACACCGACATCGAGCTAACTTGGCAATGTCGGACAGGATCCGGTGTTAACACTGGCTGTTGCTCCCTATTCATAGATTTGTTACATTCGCTTATCCTAGGCTTGGGGTCTGCTCTGGTCGCACCCTTTACTTGCCAAGTCTGACATACCACTGCCTAAGGAACTACAACTAAGTAGCCGACTCTATATCTAATTATATTTTAAAGAAAGTACCTCTTGCAGTTGTGTTTGGTGATGCGGTGTGAAGTTCCATTGCAATAAATGAAGAATAGACACGAGCATAAGAACAGTTTTTCCATCTCAAACTGCTTTGAACCCTTACCAAGGACTCATCCGAGTGGGTTTCATTTCAAGGTTAGGCATTGTCAGCACAGCAGTCAAGCGGGTCTCAATCGGGGGAAACAAATAATGTCACAGGGAGTCATCAGTTTTCACTAGTGGAGCATGCAACTCGACAGGGGGGCTTCCGGAAGGCAAGAGTCCATCAACAATGTGGCGGTGTGTTCTGTGGTTGGGCCGTCTTTGTCACATGATAATTATTCTATTCCTCACGATGGTGTATTATATTCAATACAAACATTTATGGATTCGCGCAATGCCAGGAAATCATCAAATGTGAACACCAAAACTATCTCGTTGCCATGATGATGGCATTAGCAGCGAGCGCGTGTATTCAACAAAATTCACAACATTGCATGTATTGGATATACTTATGGCATATATATTAATTGGAAAGCATACGTGTAATGGACTGGTGATGTCATCGAAATTATTGCATCGCGCAGTTCTTGTGCCGTCCAATCAGTGGATATGGGAGGTAAACATATTCCTGCCTCCGTATCTTCTACTCGGCCGCATAAAGGAAGCTGGTCAGCAAATGCAGGGAGCCCAATCACTGTACACCGCGCAGCCATACGTACACACTTCGTCACACACCCGCTCACCGACATGTTGCAAACACACCCAGCATCAGCATTGTATGACTTGATTGATCGTATCCGCCTATGCGGGTACTCCTGTTTTGCGCTTTGTGTTCCCATGCGCAACGCGACAGCGCGTATATAAAACATTTTGGTATTGTCCGCCCAAATGCCTTCCTTATTACAGTAGTTATAATACACTCGCCATATCTTGCGCATCATGAATGTACTGTATCACATGTGGCACAATGCCGCAAAAGGGCCCATATAGGGACATGCCCATACATGTGTCAAAGGGTCCCTATATGTGTCCCCACTGTCCCTATATGTGCCTCGATCGTTCCAAAACATGACTAGACTGTTCCACGTGCGAATATTATGTACATGGCATTATATTTTACAGAGAGTGTATTAAAATTGGTATTCCTCCGACATAAAATGTGAAAGGCGGGAACCAACATACAAAGGCGGCGCAATCTTCGACAGCTCGCTTTTCCCTAGGCAATTAAAAATATGCTTCGGCGGGGGGGAAATATTGTTGGGGGAAATACATATAGGCTAACAAAAGAATGTTTTATATACAATCTCTAGTATATGTAAAAGAAAGAAATAAGGTGCATTTCGTAGGGGATAGGGGGAGGGGGAGGGGGAGGATGAGGGGATGGGGGGGAGAGAGCGAAAGGGGGGAAGGTCCCCCCGCAATTTTAATTTCAGGGGATAAGGAAAATATACCCCCTCCCCTTGTCCCTGTGCGATATACCCTGTTATGAAGCACACAACCCCACTATATCATCTCCACCCATATTGGGGGGCCTCGCCACGCTCCCCCTCCTCCCCTTATTGCCCCTCTTGTAGCCCCCTCACTGCCGCCCCGCAGACCCCCCGGCGAAAGTGTGATAAATACTAAATCGTTTATATATAATTGATCACGCAAATTAAAATATCGTAATGATTTAATTAGACGGATTTAGCAATTTACCAGCACAAAGTTACGCGCGATAATATATAATCATATTACCCACTGATATTTTATATACTCATCATCTATGCAAGAATCTATAATTATTGAACAATCATACGATATATACGCTATATAATTAAATACGAGTACGGCTAGCAACTTGAGTTGGCATCTTCGCCGAATTCAAAAAGGTTTTATTCCAGTAAAAAATGCTCTGAGAATGCCACGTGCATATATGCAATCTCCGCGACTAAGAAGATGCTGCTCAGACATCCAGCTCATGCATATTCCTTCCGCGGTGCACTTGTATGCCGTGTTGTCCCTATAATTGTCAAAGTGTCCATATATGTGTCAAAGTGTCCCTATATGTGTCCAAGTGTCCCTATATGTGTCTGACACATATATGGACATGTCCCTATATGGGCCCTTTTGCCACAATGCCAGTCCCACTCCTATGGCACTATTGTCACATCACTGTACAATAGTACAATACGCCTACTGAGTATTGATGGTACAATGATTGCCTATGGCTACTGCCCGGAAGTCCTTGTGGTAGGACCAGAAACGCGCGTAGTCCTATGACATGGACCACCGTTTCACGATCTTTTGGGGGCCGTCCGATGGCCTCTGGAGGTCATATCCCATGAGCTCATGACTATTTGGCACCTATATATTGGTTGGGTGGGCGTGGTTAAGTCAGAAATTGCTATATATATCGCGTTTGAATGCAGCAAAGTCAGGCACCCGACGAAAATCTTGGTTGCTTATTTTCACATATTAAAAAATGGGCTTAAAATGGTACCCTTACTTCATGATTTGTTACCAATAGCATTTGGACTAAGAGTCACCTGGGCCGCATTCGTATCGCAACTATAACTCCATACTAATTATAATTGGGCCTTGATACGAGGTGGAATTGTTATATATACTCTCAAAATGGCTTCATCGTTACCCTACACCCAGGAAAACATTTTTTATCCAATCGGTAGAAATGTTTTTTTGTGCTCTTACATGGCATGAATAACCTGGCAATAGGTGGCACGTGTTATCCGGAATGGGCCCAAATGATATTATCTTTTACTTAACATATAGATTGATTTTCCAAAAGCTTAATGTTGACCATATGAAGCATATCATGATAGTTATGCACCATTTTAGGTGGACAACCCTGACTTTTTAGGTGTGGAAAATGCAGTTTTCACAGGAAAGCCTTACCCGTGCATCCGTGTGAGCGTTGAGGTGTTGTGCGCATGCCCCCATAATCCACACGATGGCATTAACCTTTCATTTCAGTCATAAACTTGCACGATATAACTTCCTAGCCCCATCAGATTTGGTCTAGAAGGTTACACATGCCTCGGACACGGTGGTCCTTGTGGTAGGACCACCGACTTTTTGATGATTTTAGCAAAAACACCCTCCTACATGCACAGAATTAAAAGTGTCCAACTAAACGCGACGACGCCTACCCTATTATTTAGGAAATTGATTTGACACATAAATAACATATGAAAACAGTAGGTTGACCACTTTGAGTCTACCATGGGTTCATAATACGCATTGTACGGTGGTTCTTGTGGTAGGACTATGAATTTGGGTAGTAGCCACCTAGCCTCGGCAATTACTGCTTTTTGTGGCAATCCCTCTACTGGCATATCTTGATGTCAGCGCTTCAAATGGTTATGACTTGGATACTATAGCGTAATACATTCATCACGTCAAATAGTCATCGGATATGGCATACTGCCTATGTATATCATACTGTAGTAATATAAATGCACGGCATACGCATACGATCATCCATTATCCATCACGCATGATTGTCAAACATGTGCTATCTTGTCATTGCACAACCATTGATTTGTTATGTTCAAGCAAATAGCTTGGTTACCTGGTTTTGAATTCATGAAGGCCTCGTTGAGAGAATTTTGACCGCAGTGTGTCACAAATGAGCGCACTGCTTTGCGAGGAATGGTTTTCACAGCGGTGGTCGACCGATGCATACATGCATGCACAACGATCCATGAAAATCAGCAAAACTTCAATCACCACAACAATTGCATTGCAACATACTCTGACACATCATGTATGTGCTTATGCATTGCCACCCCCAATTCACTCTTCACTGGGATCCTGACTGCGCTTTACTGCCATATGTTTTACAGTCAGCCCCGGCTTGCCGGGCTTGTGCCGGAGATATAGCTAAACATGCGCGATGCAAGTAAAGTTGCGCTGAGGTGCGCATAGTTACATAGTTGCACCCGGGTTGATGAGAGCATTCTTGGAAGGTCAAGGGTGGCATGATCTTATGATGATTTGCATCACATCTAAAGTCTTAATGTGACCTAGTGATGCACAGATCTGACTCAATAATGACATATCAAGGTATGGCTTACGCGAGGTCCATTTGAGACAAAAGTGTGAGAACAACTTTTATTCGAAAAATAGGATGTCCAAAGGATACCAAACATTTTGCGTACTTTAGGAACCAAATTGGCCTAGGCATCGGAAAGTTATGGTCAATATCCCTCGTTTATCTCCCATACTTAACCATACTTAAGCGCAAACTTAAACTGCCTATATCTCACGATTCTAGAAATTTACACTTTTGTCTCAAATGGACCTCGCGTAAGCCATACCTTGATATGGATACATGAATGACTCCGCGCAATGGATATATGCATCGTCCGTGAGTCAGTGACACTGGATGCGTGTGACTCAGTGACCCACACATCAGAATCAGTGCTAGATAAATGGGAACGAGTGATGGATGAAGCTTGCTGACTTGCTTCCATCAATGTTGAGTATGATTCCTGCATCACTTAGTTGTATCCATCCGTCGCCGACATGTGTGTTGATGATGTGACATACATAACTATGCAAATGCATGCATCATGCAACGCCAACTACATTGTCAGCAATGACTTGACAATAGTCAGAATGCTTGTATGAAGATCACACAGATGCGTTGTTGAAGTTATATAGACAAGATGTTATGTGCCGACACGAGAAGTAAAATTGTGATAGGAAATGCATCGTAAACATGTGCATACATATAAAGCACTTCGAAAACCGGTTGGTAAGGGAACAGCATATAAAAATGATATAATAAGGGCATACCGACACACTTGCACACACAATGTCTTTTGTTTATATGGGCTGTTGCAACGGTAGCTGATAGAGTTGTATTTACTTTTTAATAAGTGAAATAGAAGAAATATATCACTTTACGAGTTTTCGTACGACCAGCAAGTGTTATTTTCAGTCCATCATATAACTTAGCGTGATCGTAGGTATGGCGTCCACAATCAGACACTGACATGCCACTGATAACTGTTAAATAAATCGAACGTTATGTTTTGTGTTGAGCTACTTTTGCCTGACACTCGGGGCTAGTTAGTATCCGCATCCTTTCACACAAAACATTAATGTTTGCATCACTAACTAAGTGCCACGAGCCCTTAGTGAATATCCCGTGATGTACGTACCCTTATTATGCGCGAGAACGTGTTGTTGAGGTGCAAATGGCACGACCTGCACGCATCAATACACCAAGGGTTTTGGATGGCCGGATTGGTGAGATTGCATGTACAGTCACTTACTTTTTTTCAATGTATGAATGGCTGGTAAAGGACAATTCGATTGCTGGAATGACATGCATACACCAATTGCAGCACATGACGATGCTTGAAGGTGACCATAAAAAAGCAATGGAATCATTTCAGCGGATAGCATATTTTGTTCACCCACCATTAGATTCCCATTAGCTTCTCCACCCCAAAGTTCCATGACTTCCCTTGCTGCGGTCACTGATACCGATGTTGATGTTGG
Organism: Cymbomonas tetramitiformis; assembly: GCA_001247695.2. NCBI lineage: Eukaryota > Viridiplantae > Chlorophyta > Pyramimonadophyceae > Pyramimonadales > Pyramimonadaceae > Cymbomonas > Cymbomonas tetramitiformis. The sequence continues at coordinate 50,528 of LGRX02000659.1, read as the reverse complement.
AAGCACCCAAAGTGTCCTCGCATGATCTTGCGCGCCGCGTATTGCATCTACAATTTTCTTGATCTGGGTTCTAACCACAAACAAATCAAAATCAGCAAGCTGGGTCTACACGGCCCAGCTTATTATAGGATATACCAATGAACTATCGTTAACGTAATAAGGTTTCAATGCACAATTGTACTCGATAGTACTCGGGCGCCTTTGGGAACGCTTAAAGGGGCTATATTTTAATCTCCCATTCTGATTTGACTTTGGAAGCGACTAATACTGGGAACAAGATCGAAACCATACCCAAAACGTGACATTTTTATAATTGTGCCAGACTGCGCACCTTCCGCGCATGAAGGAAGGGTATTATTGGAAATATCTTCCCAAGCCGGATCCACTGCAATCTTGACATCACGCGCGGATGGTGCGCATGGCTTAATATTCATGAACAAAACCCTTTTGAGCTAGATACTGATCCAGGTTTTCATCGAGTTACAAGTGTTAACAAATTTAATGGCTCACGCATTCCCGATGAAAACGTTACATTTTTATCTAACCCCTAAAAACGTTGTCAAAGGCGCCCAAGTACACAGAGTATTTTCTGAAACTGGGAATGTATGATTTAACAGTTGTTAGTTAGGCATTGGCTATAATATACCGGATCCGGTTCTGCGGGCTCGGAACTCGTCAGTGGGACACAAGAGACTTATGATCCACTCTATGGCACCTTCACCATTTATACCCTAAGTCTTAGCACCAAAATAATCATAAACACTGATATATATTATACAGTCACAAGCACAAAGGGTCGCTAGAACGAACATCAAGCTCAACATGTCTCAGCGGAATGCTACGACAGCCATCATAAATCAATTGGCTATTTTAATTTCATAGGCTCAAGCAAAACCCTGTAGTAGGGAGTAACAAAATTTTGATAGTACTATTTATGCACATATGTATCCACATGATGTTGTCGCAACTCAGATTCGGGTTATACATATTAGGTTTGTTCACTGTAGTTTCTCATATTACTGGCACGATGGTTGATACCGTCTTTATGATGTTTCCCCAAGACTCATCACTTAAGTAATGGGTGCTCCCATAGTGTTGCCTGAATGGACCACTTTAACGCGTACTGGAAATGTACATATGTATATGATTGGTTGTGTGCATGGCTACTATCCAAATTAATAGTCCTTTCACAAGGATCCAGAGTCAAACATCAATATTGGGCATCGTTTGTGGCCAAAGTGGGTTTCCATATCATATTTTAGATGCGCATGTTCAGAATGCAAGCACCACAGCGCGCCACGCCGGAATTATAATAATATAACATTTACACTGAGAATAATGACAATGTCATAAGTCCGCTGTAATCCTGCAAGCAGGCAACTGAAGTGAAGGAATCATATTTAACCGATGATTACGATGGAAGCTCGGTGACAATGACCCTGCACTAAAATTTAACACGCGACACAAAGAAATATGAGCATCGCGGCGCGCCACGTCGGGATGGCAATTACTCATGTTGTCCAAAAACGCAGACGCCTAGTGGAGATCTCATATTCAAGATCGACAGCGCCTAGTAACACACACACACACACACACACAAACCTTTGCATCCCCTTTGACACAATATATCCGAATAAACCATATGCATAATTTCAGGGCTTTCCAAGATCCCCACAATCCTCCATCAATCCCCAATATCCCCATAGACACCAAAAGCATGCATCTGTATATTATATAATATATCAACAGCCTCGTATTAGCATGATGTATTCGGATGCTCACTGACCTGTTTAGAGCGTAATTCGATTATGCTGCCGAAGCTGATGTACACTACTGGTTTCTCATCACTTTCAATCCATTCGATCACATGCATCTGTGAAATCAAATACAATCATCAAACCCAAAATGTATTATCATCCTCTAAACACAATTACGTACCCATGAGAACACACCCTATTGAAAATTTAGGTATATACACACTAATAAGCGGTAGTGCAAGTATAACGAGTTAGGGCTGTTCCATCTATTGTCGCAGGGGGGGTTAGGACATGCCCCTTGACCCCCTCCCAGCGGACAAAAACACCTCTCCCCAGTGACAGCAGCATCTCTCGACCCCCCAGCGGACAAAAACAAAAATCCTAACCCCCTTGCGACAATTAATGGAACAGCCCTTACATATTACCTAAAAATCAAACTTATATATAATACACTTAAGATATTGTGTATATGACAAACACAAGCTGTTAGCTGCATAAAGGCCTTTCACGGCTCACAAGGCCGATCATTAGTACTGTAGCACTTTGGACAGCTACACGCTGATATTCACACCCGGGAGCCAAACCAATGTCGTTTTCTCACATGCAATGCAAACATAAGGCAACCCTACCCATCTTGTCAACTGTCATGCCAGTTGCGTCACGCAGTACGATACCGCATAGATAATCTTAGTACTGGCATTGATGACCAAGAATCTAAGCAGCTCACACGGTGTCGCCGCACTATTTTGCATGCATTGACACCTTGGACGGATCAAAGCTAAGGTCACAATGTGTTGGGAGATGATAATCATGTTGTGACACCGACAAAGGAAAGTGGGGGTTGTCACATGTGCAAAGCTGTAAACATATAGCAATGACGGAGAATGCAGATTCTGCATATCGCACCAATCGCTTGCGGGGTTGTCAATCCATTTCATGCATGGCTGTATTTTCATTCCGCCACGTCTAAGTGTATACCAACATGCAAATTACATAATAGCCACATCATCCACTATCCACCTAAATACCAGCCAATCAAACTTTTGGAGCCTTTCCTAAAACACATACACGACACCTTACACCCACACTTAAAAGTGGACCACGGTTGACTGCGGCAAACTGTTTATTAATCGAATTCTGACCATTATTATGAACTAGTCCGCAAAGTTGCATGTGTAAAATAATCGTCCACACAGATCATCATGACGACGCCGTTGGTGTTTGCACTACATTCTGAACGGGGGTATTAGATTAAGTCTGCTATACTCCGGGGCGAGGTCATTTTGATCGCGCCGGTGTCTTCTGATAAATATATACATATTCTATTCACTGTGGATTACAGGGCGGCCTCGAACGGTCATTTCGGTCTAGCAACATGATGAATACTGATTATGGGCTAATTGTCACGATGAACAAAAGTGAATAGTCCCTTTAAATGCGAAAGCAGGTCGCGTGGTGGCGATGGCGGTGTTTCGATTGGACATCGTTCATTACGTTGGCAGAAACATCGTTCCATCTGAAAAAGTGAAGATGCCAATCTCGACTAGATCCGTGTATATTCTTATTGTTATTCATTTATAACGGTGTCGCGATGGTCACAATCTCACAACACGTATGGCTTCAGATCACGAGTTCGGCTTACATAAACACAGAAAGCGAGTAGTATCACAACACTATTACATTATTTTTTTTTGTTTTTGGTTGCCTTCTTTTGCTTGCTATTTTTTGTCAACTCGAACTTGCATTTAAGAAATTACAAGAATTCAAGGACCGAGCCGTGCACGCCTGCTTGAAAAGAATTATATTTGTCTCGGGGTAAATAGTACTAGAGAGTATTACTCTAAAATCTTAAATGTGATTGATCTTGATCCAGAAGAAACTTTGCTACAAAGCGATGAAAGAGAAACGAAGACATGCACTGACAAGACATGTCATGTTGTCTTGTCATGTTGTACATCCGCCAACCACGTGTATCACATTTGCGCCTAGGCCCAACACATACTCTGGCAGACCATGACCCCCACACCTAAATATACAAACTACAACCGTTGTATTTTGTGAGAATCTAGCAGTTTAGGGGAATAGTTTGCGTGCACTGCCAACTAGCAAAGGCACAAACTGGTACATCTTTGCCAGTGGTGGATGCAGTGTACACTGGCACTCTGCAATGCATGTCTGTCTCTTTCGTCGCGTTGTAGCAAAGTTCCTCTTTGATCAAGATCAATCACATTTAATATTTTAGAGTACAAAAAGTAGAGCGCATGAAATGACATTACGCACAGACCCCGCCGGCCCGAAGTATTTTCATATGCGTGAGTCACGCATACAACAGGGAAATGGCAAGAATAAGTGCACAATGTTGAAACGACATCGTACCTTCGATATACAATTGTTGGGCAATTGCGAAAGACCATTCCTTTTACGCTGAGGCCAAGAGTTTGGACTTTGTATCACAAGGAGCTTGCCTAAGCGTGTATTGAAACCAGACACGTCTGGGACTCGATCGATAGCAGAGCGTGCAGAAATAGTTGAAACTACATAGTCATCTTGCTTAGGCTTAATCATAGTCATCAAGACTGATGCTCTACTAATGTTTTCTTGTGACCAAACGTATGTTTTGTTGCAGTCTTGACTGATAGCACATCGTGAGCTGAACGTTCTAATATTTGAACTCTTGCGCGTTCAACCAACGAAACTTCTTCGTCGGAACTGGAGTCATTTTCGTTGACGTCTGGCATACCTCTATCTTCATTATTCCGGCATCTATGAGAAGGATCGTAGTTGACTTGTATGAACTGTGCCGTTGTGCAATGCGTTTGGAAGCACATACAAATTACCGTAAGCAGACGTGATTGACGTGGGCTAGGGTCATGGAAACTCCGTCTTGCTTTATCGAAATATCGAAGGGAGTGAGGCGCGCCGGGCGGGATTTCAGAATTATTTTGCACTTGTGATACCGATTGGATTTTCGCATGGATGAGAATTCTGTATGACGATGCGTGCGGGCCAAACTGGCCCTTGATTTGCTGGGGATGGTTTTTGTAGTCTAGGGTTTTTTGAGCTGGTTTAACGCTGGTTGCTACCATTAGTATGTTCTTCAGCTATCTAGAGGACGTGGCTGACGTGGCGTATTTCTTTCTCTTTTTTGATGGTGGGATGACAACGGCGCGGGTGTTTGGGAGACTGGGGTCGATGACTGGGAATGGTGGTGAGGACTGGAGCGTTGGAGGAGTCAAGAGCACGAACGTCGTCGACTTAGGCAGTAGTTCTGGAATCACGCCGGAGGTGGAGCACGGTGTGCTAATGGAATTACTGAGTTGCTGTTGTGCGATCGGCAGGCAAAGAATTCGTGGCGGTTTACTTGTTTATGATTCTGTTCCTTGCTTGTTTTATTTTCCGCTTCGAGGAGACGTTTTGAGGAGACAAACCGCGAAGAGACGAAGTAAGTTTTGCTACGCAATTTTCTGGAAGCTTTTGAGGTTTTGTTTGAGAATTTGTGTGAAGCTGGCAGAGTTTGATGAGGACACCTTGGGAGCTTGTGGCAACCCTGGTTGGGAATGTGCGAACGGCAGTGGTCAGTTGAGACGGCAAGCACAATGAGAAGGATCATAATTAATTTGTATGAACTGTGCCGTTGTGCAATGTGTTTGGTAGCACATAAGAATTACTGTAAGCAGACGTGATTGACGCGGGCTAGGGTCATGGAAACTCCGTCTTGTTTTATCGATAAGTGGATAAGCTTACTGGAAAAAATAAACATAACACGTGGTAGTTCCCTTCTTCATTTGTCAACATTTATCTACATTATGCTGCTTTGATGCCAAAATAATCAGTATACTCTTGTTTTGCGGCTTGTTGCTTTACCATCAAAATTTGCAATGCTCCTGTTTGCTAGGTTGGGCAATTTTTTGTATTGTGTGCATACTTCTCAAGTATAAATTATCAAGGTTTCTATAGTCTAAAGCCTAAATTCCGCCATGCAGATCTTGGCATAATTTTGGATTCCCCTTTTTGCGTGGGTCTGATGACAGACTTCTTAAAAGTTGGTTTATATTGATCTTAAATTGTATGGCTACTTGTGCTCGGCGTACATTCAGTACAAGCGATGTCTTTGTTTGGTGACGGGTGTGTCGCCACACCTCATGTGGTTGTAACGCAGGAAGATCGTGGACGTCGACTGCCATTGGTCCCACTTGGAAATACCGTGCCTCTGATTTTCTTGGAGCATCCAAGCCTGATAATAAACAAACATGGCGTATGATTGTCACAATCATAATAATATGTGACTCCCATATGTACTATTCTCCCATGTCCTTCATTTTTTGCAACTTAGTCTGCTTTCCGGAAATGTGCTAAATGTGTATTGAGCTTACAGTCTCGTCATACCCCCCCTCCACCCACACCGACAATATCCCCGTATCCACAAGTTAGATCGAGTCATACATACCACACATCCATCATTTGACAATCGTGCCCACCGCATACTCAAATGTGAGACGGGCATGATGCATGTGGAAGTCAACGGCACAATATGCTAGATATATATAGATAAATGTTACAGTAACCAATAATTGTGATGCTGCAATTTGCACTTGGAACAACCATAATAGGATTTATCCGTGGCCGAGTGCAACCCGTTTGGGAAATAACCCACTATACATTTTTTTCCGGTGGTAGCTAAATATCTAGGGATTTATATTGAAGTTTACGTTTCCAGCGCGGCCCGTAGAGAGTAGCATCCCGCGAACCGCGCCAGCAGTCTTGCGACCTGGCCACCCAGTGATGGGCCTTGCAAATGCGGTCTCGGCGGGGCTTTATGGTTGCTCAAGCGGAGCTCCCGTCTAAGGTCTTATGCGACCTGCCGTTGGAGCCTCGTGTGCCTCTCTCAGAACCAACTCCCTTAGAGACAAGTCTGGAGCCCACACCATCTGATAGCGCCCCTCGGCCACTCTCCAGATAATGTCACTCACCAGCCGGAAGTGCTCACTGCTGTGATGTTGTATGCTCAACAGTTCCTGCTTCAAGGTCCTGAGGTATTCGTTGCGCCTGAGCTCCGCTCGCAGGAACACCGCCCGGTTCCACCACACCCGCCGTATCCTTGATCTTAGCCGCTGCCCATGAGGACGTCACATCAGGCTGAGCGGCATGCCTCTCGCGCAGGGCCTTCTCCTTTTCAAAGAACTTCTTCTGCGGCCTGGCTAACACCACCAACATAGGCCACGGAATTGCCAATTCCTACCTACCGTTCTGGAAAACATTAGGAAGTGTCCTAACGGGATCCCAACGGAGTCCTAACGGCATCCTAACACATGAGCGATATATACGCTAGGACCCGTTAGTACGTCCTAACAGAGCGTTAGGATGTCGTTATGACATACCCTATGTGAAACAAGCCGTTAGGATGTCGTTAGGATGGTAACAACTGTCGTTAGGATGTCGTTAGGATGGTAACAAATGTCGTTAGGATGTCGTTAGGATGAGACGGAACAAACGTCGTTAGGATGCGGTTAGGATGTTATATAGACGGCACCTAACGACATCCTAACATTATTCTAACGGCATCCTAACAGCAACATGCTAACTATGATTAGGATGTCGTTAGAATGCAATTAGTATGTCGTTAGGATATAATATCCAAGAATCCTAATAACGGCATCCTAACGCCATCCTAAAAACATCCCAACGCCTACATTGTAACTACGGTTAGGATGTCGTTAGGGTGTTGTTATGATGTTATATCGTAGATCCTAACAGCGTCCTAACGACATCCTCATGCCAGCATCCTGACATCCTAACAACATCCTATCAAGGTCCTAACGAACATACCACTATGCAGCCAGAAATGACTCTCGTGGATACGCGGAGACACCACATCAATGCCAAGTTGCATCACATGAAAGTTGCGGGACAAGTATTATTGAAATACACTGGAATACAATACAGTGCTATTCTGATTTTGCAAGGCAACTAGTGGGTATCGGAATCTGCCGCATCCTCCGCGGGCGGCGGCCCTTGGAAGGCGTGGTCAATCCTCCTATATGAAACGAAGATGGGTGGCTGTGACCACCAGCCTCGTGCTGTACCCGGCCAATTGCAATGACTGGGGTTTGCCCTTAAAATGTTTGTAAAACATCGAGCACATTGCCCCCTTGCCGGTGGCCACCGCTTTGCCCTTCTCTAGGAAGGTGTCCGTTTTCTTTAGAAGGCCACGACGGAAAGCGGTGATGACCTTGGTCGCAAACTCGTCGGTACCCACAGGACTCCGGAAGTCCGCTTTTGAAATCTACAATCTACAAGTACACACACACGCACTGGGTGGGCCAATTCAGGTAGACGCGTGTTGCGACCACATGAGGCAGGACTGGCATGTGGACACCTTCTGGACGGACTGCTTGAGGGAGCAGTGGAGAGGTCAGGTGGTGTGGTGCAACCCGCCCTTCTCAGACCCGCATGTCAGCATCGATGACATCCTGAGGCACCACACATCTGAGGCGCGGCAGGAGCCATAGAGTACGCCTGCTCTGTTTCTACTACCAGACTTTCCACAGGCAAGTTGGTGACCATTGTCGCGAGAGTATGGTATGGGGATTATGATGGAGACCATACAGAGGGTAGACGAGCAAGGTGAGCCTAAAAGGCTGTTCACCTCAGCCGGTGAGGAGAGAGGGCACCGCTAAACCCTGCAGGAATTGGCAATTCCGTGGCCTATGTTGGTGGTGTTAGCCAGGCCGCAGAAGAAGTTCTTTCAGAAGGAGAAGGCCCTGCGCGAGAGGCATGCCGCTCAGCCTGATGTGACACCCTCGGGGGCAGCGGCTAATATCAAGGATACGACGGGTGTGGTGGAACCGGGCGGTGTTCCTGCGAGCGTTGCAAGCGGAGCTCGGGCGTAGTGAATGCCGAGATATATATGCAGATAAGCAAAGGGGAGAACGCTCCCGGCAGGGATAGAACGAACTCAAGATATGATAAACAGATACGATATATAGTTAGACAGACACAAGCAGAGACATCGAAGATGACATACCATATATGATATGTGATAGTAGGAACAAGTCACGGTGTCATTTCTAGCACACCGCCTCATCTGAGGTGGCTCTACAGCGTATGAATGTCACCACCTTAGCTACTAGAGTGTCACATCTGATCAGAATGTGAACGTCTGGTAGCTAGAAAGATCACAAGTGAAATCTGAAATAAAGGAATCACACTATACACTTTGCTTGAATCGAAGAACCCATGCCACAGAATCCCCAAATCAAACCTCTTCCGGCTAGTGGTCAGCAGCAGTGCAGGATGCCGCCTGTCTGCTCGCAAAACAATAGAAGAATCGTCGAGAAAATCGGCCAGTCGGTTTAGCTAGTGCACAGTGCAATATCGGCCAACACGCTGGGAGGAATTCACATCTCCATGTCTAGGCAGGACGAGCTGATACAGTATTGTTGCCCGCTAGTGGTAAAAAGTATTCTCGAGAAAACACTGTGACATCGATCTTCCGCCTCAGCTAGTGGTCGAAACATCACGAAGACCGCCCTGCCTGTCCGTTTAGAATTTAAGAATACCCACTTACCCAGAGGAGTACCCATCGCCGGAGGCATAGCCAGCGCCACCATCAGAGTCGGAGGCGCAGTCCTTCATACTCTTCCTCAGAAGCATCATCACGGCCGTGCTCATCTCGGCCGTCAGCGTCAAGAGAGTGAGAGTTATCATGTAGTCATTGTTCACTTGGTCAACGCATCCCTCAACAAGCGAAGCGTTGCCAGGTGAAATAAATTGTGGCGGGAGAAACTCAGCTGCAGCAGCAACCAAAACACCGCCGTAGTCCTCCTCCCGGAAGCCTATGTCCAGAGAGGAAGGCTGTACCGCCGCCGACGCAAAATGCGGAGAGCCACACTCATAAGAAACGTCAACGTCGTCGTCAGACTCGTCGTAGTACCCAGGGGGCAGCTCTGATTCGTCTTCACTATCACTACTCAAAAGTATCTTAATGTCTTGCTGATCAGAATCGAGAAAATGCGGTCGAGCGTCCACAACGTGACAAGTATGACAGTGGTGGCGCTCGATGCGAACAGGAGGGGCCTGTCACACCAAACTGCGCGAACTAGAAGCCCCAGTCACAGATCGATTGCAGGGAAGATATCTCCCGTTGAGCTGGTACGGCCCCAAATCAAAAAGAAATTCGGCCCGTCTTCGGCCCGCCCGGTCCGAACTACAAAATGCCCGCCGCAGGCGCGAAAATTTTAATCTTAAGTATGGGAAAATGCAAAAATCGCAAAATTTTCATCAAATTTTTAGAAATTTGCGCCAAATTGGTTCGGCCCCAAAGCAATTTCTCTTTCGGTCCCTCTTCGGCCCGGGCCTCATTTTGGCGACTCAGTTCGGCCCGGGGCCGGCCAATCGGGGTAAGATATCTTCCCTGATCGATTGGTTGAAATCTGAGATGAGACAAATCTAGTTGAGACAATACCATCGCCAACGCCCTTCTCACAAAGAAGATTGTCCGAAGCGCAAGAAACATCGGACGTAGCATCACCTACCCCTGCGCCCTCTGAAGCAACAATATCTGAAACAACCTGTGCGTCAAGTGACTTTGGCTGTGTCGAAGCTCTAACAGAACTCCGAAAATGGGCAAGGGCCTTGGCTTGGGCGTGACACCGAGAAATAAGCTGCGCGCGTTTGAGGCTGCCACCTCTGCCTTTTGCAACTTCTCATCATTCGAAACCAAAAGAGCAAGGAGCTCCTCCTCAGACAAAATCGGTGTAAGAGACATGACGAAATATTATCCGGTAGAAATAATACTCGAACACGACAAAATCTGAAACCACTCTGCTGTAATTGCCCAAAGCTTACCGCACGTCCCACGCGATAGCAAAAATTAGATTCCGAAGGCCAAACGAAATATGGGCACGCTCAAACTAGAGATAGAGCAAGTACGAACTGAAATTCACGCTTAAAATCACAACACGCAAGCGTGAAGTGGGACCATAACCTGCCGGAGTATGCAGGAAAGCAGAGGGGAGAACGCTCCCGGCATCAACATAACGAACTCAAGATATCATATGAACATATGTGATATATAGTTAGACAGACACAAGAAGAGTCACCGAAGATGGCATACCAGATATGACACGTGATAGTACAAACACGTCACGGTGTCATTTCTAGTAGCGAGTACCTCGAAGCAAAGACCAAGACCTTGAAGCAGGAGCTATTGAGCACACAGCATCACCGCACTGAGCACTTCCGGCTGGTGAGCGACTTTTTCTGGAGAGTGGCTGAGGGGCGATATCAAGTGGTGTTGGCTCCAGACTCGCCTCTACGTACACGAGTTGGTTCTGAGGGAGGCGTGCCAGCTCCAGCGCGACAGGTCACACGGGCAGCGATACGACCTTAGCCCTCGCAGATGAAAAAATACTATCTGGTCGAGTGCTGTTGGCACATAGTACTTTGGACCGGATTGACAAGCCCCCCCCCCCTGCCGGGTATATGGGTCAATGGGTAAACTAAAGTTTCTATAGCTGGGTGTACAAATTTTTGCCCATGACAGCCCTGTGACCCTCAGTGATTTTATAGGGTCATTCAAGGTGCACACGCCTCATTTAATGATCCCTACTACTGTAACACATTTGGCGAATACTGCTCAAGCATGACAACCTTGTGATCCTCAGTGATTTGAGAGACGTTCAAGGATCACGGCACGCGCCTCATTTATTGACATGTTTAATGAACTGTAAGCACCATCGCCAGCAGCTGGCTCTAGCGGGTGATAGTGATGGTGATTACACTAAAATACACTAAATTAAAGGGGTATCAACACAGACGCTGGCGTGCCATCCATGAATGCTGATCCTCAAATCACCGAGGATCACAACGAAGGCTGGCATGGGCAGTGTTAGCCAGATGCATTAGGGGTCATTAAGTGAGGCGTGTGTGCCCCTTGAATGACCCTCAAGAAATCACTGAGGGTCACAAGGTTGTCATGGGCAAAAGTCTTTACCCAGTTACAGTTGCCGTTATAAGAACTTTTACCCATTGACACATATACCCGGCAGGGGGGGCTTGTCGATCCGGTCCAAAGTACTACGTGCCAACACACACCACTCAACAAGATAGCTTTTTTTTCATCTCCGAGGCCCCGCTTGAGTCACCAGATAGCCCCATCGAGACCGCAACATCGGTGAGGCCCTACTTGAGCCACAAGATATTACCAGACTGCATAATTATGCGAGGCCCATCGCCGGCTCGCGAGACCGCTGGCACGGGTCGCGGGACACTACACTAAACGGGGGCTCACCTGGTCGCACTAGAAATCTGTAGGGATCTAGATTGAACTACACTCTGATCAATTGCTCCGATTTATAATGCTAAGTGTTAGCAAGTATACTGAAAACTTAAGCAAGAAAACCTTGAACAAATACTTGTCATGTTGTTGTAAGTGGTGATGTTGGTATATGCACGGATATCCTCCTCGACTAAGAAGTGTGTTCATACATGGGGAGCAAAGCCCCATAGCTGTCCGGGCTTGCTGCGAGGGGGGAGGTGGAGCCCCCGTAGGCGTTCAAGCTTGCTGATAGGGAGGCCTGATTCGATGTCCTCTCACCTTGCCCCCAACCCTTCCTCTAAGCAAACCTCGTTCCGCCGCCCTTTTCCATATGTTGCCCCTCTCATTCTTGACTATTCTGTGCGTGTTGCGTTTGGGGGTCCTTCATCACAATACACATTCAAGTAAACAACACTGTTGGAGCTCATGCCACACTGAAGCGTTGAGGGAGTACAAGAGCCACAACGACTATTTGCCTCAGTTATCACAACGCTAAATTTGTGGTAGGAGGTAGGGTACAACCAAAGGCTGTGGATATATATAGCGCGAATTTGTTGTGGTTTCATGAGGATTGTATTCTACGTCGAGCTTCACGTGGCGATGATTTTCACTGTATTATTTTGACAGCTTCACCAGCTTTAGAGCAAGTATAGAATTGTGCCTGAGCGGCTTTCAGGGGTTGGTGACGGTGTTTGAGCAATTTGGGTTCCCGTGTTTGTGAGTGAGAGAAGCTCGTCGGGGAATGTAGTAAGTTTACCGCCGCTAATGCGATGTGAAGTGAGTATGCTACCGTAACATTTTCCAGTGGTTCCACACATATTGAGCATATGGCACCTGTAATATTGAGTACATACATTTCGCAAACTATAAAATTTCCTTTGCCAAGCGCTTGTACACGCCTCACAGTGTGTGCGGGCACTCACTCCCAAAGACGGCACCCTGTAGAATCCAAGCTCGCGCCATCGTTGCATGGCTTTCCATCCACGCATGACCTGAAACAAACGTGTGTACATTCCAAAACACGGCTGATGTTGGTTAGCAAAATCCAGCTGGATAGCATCAACAGTGGATTTTATGTTGCAGTGAACTTTACAGAGACCTGACAGCATATGTTTTGTGACAGCATAGATGGTCGGGATAATCCACAGAGCAGAGACCGCACATTTGCGGCGCAGTGTGCTTTATTTGCGCTGACCTAATACTACCATGCTTTATGCAACATGCAGATGACTTACCAATACCTCGCCTACACTTACCCGACAGCCTGATGCATTTGTTAAGGTATCATGCAAGTTGTAGAGCATGCTTTATTTGTGTGGAGCAAATTATTGTTGTTTAACCCTGAATTGTTTAAAGTAACCCTAATTGCTTCAATCATGTTGATCAAATTTCCACAATCTGATGTGCGCAACCTGATGCAGATGCAGTGTTTATCTCGCGGCAAACCATGTTGCGCTGTCTCCTCAAAACATTCCCAAAGGCGCCCAAGCATTTACAATGATATTTGTTTTCCATTGGCTTCGTCGCTCAGAATGAAACATCTGTATATTTATGCGGATACAATGACTGCGATACTCATCATATTCATGTGGCTCAACATTTTGTGAACTCAAGAATTACTAACGTGACAAGCTGCATACCTGGGAAATCCCAAGGGAGAACACCCGAGCTGAGAGTGTGGTCCAAACTCAGCTTGCAATGTGCCCATGGGTGGGGAACCAAGTGGTACATCCAGCTCAACCATGCATGATGACCAGCTCCACAATCCACTCCCGCACTCTGCCGAGCCATGATTCCCAGACAGTGTGCATATGCAAATCCCACCACTAATCCGACGTGCTCCAAAAGGTTTGCCAGCCTGCCAACCAATAATTGGTGTGAGACGGGAATGGGCTGTTCAATATGGCATATCAATCTGCCGGTCCATTCATTCGGGAGTTTCAAAAGCTCACATCCAGCGAACAATATATATTTCGGTGATATCATACATTTACAGTGAGTATCGCCGCGGTAGAAATCAAACATTGCCCTACGTGTTAGTATCCAAATAAGGCTTATTATAATTGTAAAAGAGTGTTGGCCAAAAGTGGACTCACAACTGATCTGTATTATGACGCGACTTCCTCTCCTTAAGCAAGCAGGTGAACAAAGTACAAAATTGCAGACGTACAAACGTCGCATCGGTATCGGACTAAGCACTCCTTGACTCTGATTATTCTGGTTGTTGGGCAAGCAGCATCAATAACAGTCTCAAACTGCGAAGCAGGGCGGGGCAGCTGCGACTGCAGTGGCAACGGGTGTCCCCGCTGGTAACAAGAACAATGCAAACGTCAAGGAGCTTTTACGGTCGGTGCTTTCAAATAATTATCGAGTGCTGTCACGATTTTTTCGTCAAGGTGAGTCGCCGGAGGTGATCCCGCCGAAGTGGCATCACCGCAAGGGGCTTGCGAGTTTTTGGGTGGGCTCGTCTGCGACCCCGCCTGCCGCGCATTTGACAGCAGTCCTGGACACACAGCAAACGGGGCCAACATGTTTTCGTTGTGACAAGGAAATGGTGTGCTCTACCACCACCTCCGTGATTGCCCGCTTGGCGTCAAGAGACATATGTCGAACACGATTACGAACAGTTTTTCGTTAGTCATCGCATACAAAAACATTATTTCGCAAATCCAACCGCTAGATAGGTGCATTGTGGTCAGATAATGATATCTGCCAGTTGAATTTGCAAACCAATGTTTTTCAAACCAACAAACAACAAAACAACATCGATTACGAACAGTTTTTTGCTAGTCGTTGCATGACAAACCATCATTTTGCAATTCCAACCGCTAGATATCTTTACTGTGGTCAGATGTTGGCATCTACCCTTTGAATTTGCGAAATAATATTTTTTTAGCAACAAACAACCAAAAAAATACCTGTATCTCCTACGCCCGATCTAGGATTGAAATGAGATGTCTACGCCCAATCTAGGATTGAAATGAGATGTCTACGCCCGATCTAAGATTAAAATGATATGCCTAAGCCCAATCCAGATTGAAATGATATGTCTACGCCCAATTCAGATTTAAATGAGATACCTACGCCAAATTTAGATTATAATATGAGATGTCTACGCCCAATCCAGATTAACATGAGATGCCTACGCCCAATCCAGACTTAATAAATGAAATGTCTACGCCCAATCCAGATTAAATGAAGTGCCTACGCCAAATCCAAGATTAAATTGAGATGTCTACGCCCAATTCAGATTAAAATGAAATGTCTACGCCCACTGCAAACTTATTATCCCTTTAGACAATCATTGTGATCCCACGCGTGACACAGCGGGGAGTATGCAACATACTATACGTGCATACTTGGCCGCTTGTGCAGACGAGTGCTGTACACTCACATTATTGGTATCAACAAGACTTCTGAGCTATATCCACATGCCTACATGCAATCGTATATTTCATAATTATGACAACATTGAGGCATGCTTCAGGGTGCTCATTGCTTCCATATATATTTTGAATACACCTTGCTTCCATATATATGTTTTGTGGCTACTACCCGATGGTCCTTACGGTAGGACCTAGAACACTGTAGGTCCTACCATAAGGACCACTTTTTCAACAATTTTTTAAGGTATCCTATTGGTATCGTGAATGGCTGCCCTCCGGTTTATGGCATATTTAGGACCTGAACTCAGTCCCCTCTTTCCCACTTGCCGAGTTTTGACCCAAGCGGGATGCTACACTACCCGTATTAGGCACGGGCAGCGTAAAAAATTGTCGAGAACTTTTCTAAAGCCAAAAATCTCTTAAAATAATAGCACATCTTTCATAATTTTTCGCCGACAGACTATGGAGGCTGAGCATGCGTCCAATGATCCAGTAGCACCGTAGCATTATATACAATCATGTTTAGAATAGAGCACAAGTCGATAACCTCATAGCGGACATCTAGCTGCACCCCAATCAACCTGTCCCATCATTTTTAGTCAAATGTCATAAAATTTAAGAGTCAATTTTGGCTTTGGTCTGAAGTCGGGGATGCTATATTGAATGCGCACATGCCGCTTACACACTATTACCTCGCTATTGTCGCCATATAGACACAATAATTGAATTTTCGAGCCATCTACATAGGCAGAATGTGCGATATTTTGGCGTGTATTCATCGTTGAGCCGGACGAAGGGCATTATTATTTTGGGCGATTTAGTGCCTTTTCCAGCTTTGACAGCCAATGCTGCTTCAACCACTATTTTGAGGGCCAAGATGAACTCGGATGGAATTTTTGACAAGACACTACGGAAAGAGCAGCTCGAGAACTTGACAACGTGGGTCTCGAAATTTTCGTAGGACCTATTGTGAAGCGGATAGCCGGGCTTAAATGTAGGTCCTTATGGTAGGACCTAGCTTATTTTGCTGAAATTTGAAAAAAAAACACCACCAAAGCGTGCGCAATTTAAGCACTCCAAAGGTCACCCGCTATGCATGCACCCACAACTTGAAATATTCATTTGACTCATAAATAGGATGGGTGATCGCACGTTGAACCAATTACGTGATGTTTATGCGAGGAAAACACATTTGCACGTAGGTCCTCATGGTAGGACTTTGAATTTGGGTAGTAGCCATTTGTATACACCCTGCAGCGACATGCACGGGATCGCACCTTGCTTCCATATATATGTATATATATATTCATGGCCTAATTACGTATTATGACCCCCAACGGTGGTTGATACCGTTTTGATATTCTCCCAATGTCTGCCGTTTTGGTAGGTGCTTCTAGTTTAAGGACAGTGGCGCGGTATGAAGTATGCACAATATACTTGCAGCAAGTTTTGCCCTCACTACCACTTACAATTTGCACTGTCAACTGATACTAAATACCGGTGCAGCATTATTTATATATTTATATGGGATAAGTCTAGATTGGGTGTAGACATTTCATTATAATTCAGATTGGGTGTAGGCACTTCATTCTAATCTAGATTGGGTGTAGGCACTTCATTTTAATCTAGATTGGGTGTAGGCAATTAATTTTAATCCAGATTGGGTGTAGACATTTCATTTAATCCAGATTGGGTGTAGGCACTTCATTTTAATCTAGATTGGGTGTAGACATTTCATTTCTAATCTAGATTGGGCGTAGACTTCATTTTAACATACCTTGATGCCTGGAGGGCATTACATTTTACATTGATAATATTGCATGTGAAAATTGTTATGTAAATTCGACCGGTAGATATCAACATCTGACCACAATGAACACATCTACCGGTTGGATTTGCGAAATAATGTTTTTTTAAGCATCAAACAACAAAAACCATCGATTACGAACATTCTTTTGCTAGTCACCGCATACAAAAACATTATTTCACAATTTCAACCGTTAGATATGTTCATTGTGGTTAGATGTCGATATCTACCGGTTGAATTTGCGAAATGGTGGTTTGTTTCGCAACAAATAACAACAAACATCGATCCCGAACAGTTTTTTGCTAGTAATCGCATACAAAAAACATTATTTCGCAAATTCAACCGTTAGATATGTTCATTGTGGTCGGATGTTGATATCTACCGGTTGAATTCGCGAAATGATGTGCTTTCCTTTTGCAACAAATAACAAAAGAAATTGCGACCCGTACCCCCTATACCTGTGTCTACACCCAATGGCACATTAAAATGAAGTGTCTACACCCAATCTATACCAAAATGAATTGCCTACACCCAATCTAGATTAAAATGAAGTGCCTACACCCAATCTAGATTAAGAATGGCAATATGACCCAATCTAGATTGGATGAAGTGCCTACACCCAATCTAGATTAAAATGAAGTGCCTACACCCAATCTGGATTATAATGAAATGTCTACACCCAATCTAAACTTATCCCTATTTATATATATGAAATGAAGCCACCTTCACGTATACATCTTATTGAATTTAAAATCAGTACAATCAGAGAGTGGGTCACATCTCCACCAATTTGGAGTCATTTCTTGGCGTGAATAATCAGGATTAAAATGTTGCTCATACCTTCCCAACAACGTTTTCAGTGAAGACATTCTGCGGCTTGTGGTTGTGTAGGTGGGCACGTGCAAGCCGTTCCATGTGAATGCATCCGATAGTAGCGGACTCGGCTGAGGAATCAAGTGATGCCCACAGTTCTCCCCTTGCAACCAGCCCGGCATAATTCAGAACAAGTAAGCACGCTGGATACTGCATCATCAACGCTTTGGGCCACTCTACTTCACAGGTTGCATACAGTATTTGCGCTTGCATGGCACATATACTACCTCCATGTACATACGTCGTCACAATGAATATATCCTGTATACGCTGACATTATACATAAATGACGACTACACTGATTATTATGCGTTTGATGCTACGTTAAATACTACTGGTTTGATCACCCTCCCCGCGCCTATCGAAATGCCATAGTACTTTTGCAGTAGTACACGTTGTCGAACCATAAAACTGCAACGAATGCATAAGCATATAGACATTTACAACGAGTAACACTTAGCATTGGTACAGTAATCGTTGGTACATGGTAATAGTTTGCCATTTGTTATGAGCGCCACAGGCATGGATACTGCACCAAGTAGAAAACCCGGTGTCTCTTGCCACCTTTACTCAGAGATGAGGAGCGCCGCAGAAGTGCACCAAAACAGAAACGCACAATATTATTGTGCACATTCATGTACGTACCACATGGATGATCAGAGGGCAGTGCAGCAAATGCGCAATATCAAAGCCGGCAATAGTGGCAGCCTGCAATCAATTTAGACACCACGATTCATGAACAGTTTAGTGCACATAGCACAGAGCATCATCACCATATGCCACCCTGACTTTCATGATACATATGTGACTCGTTTATATGCTACAATGAGATATATAAGCAGTCATACAGTGAAGTCACACATGCGCGAGCGATAGGATCGAGGTGAAAATATAGATTCTTTGGGGAAAATGTCACACTGAAATGAGCTGTTTAATAGTATATACCATATAGCGGATGAAATATTAAAGCATTGCACATACGTCTTCAAACATGTACATATTCATACATGCACACATGCATACATGCGCATACGTATGTATATGTACGTATATTGGATTGAATAACCTCCTTTGTATAATCATAGCAGTGGTATGCTTCAACATGCTCAAAGATGAATGTGGTTTTGCTCCTCATATTGTATGTGATACTACATTTCTTACTTTCTACGTTCCAGACATTTTCAATAAGCATACATGGGACCCTTTTGCCTTTGTATAATTATATATTTTAAAACTCATACTGTTTCATGGCATTAGATATCTATTTTCTAATCATGCATGGTGTGTGTATTGAAGGTAACTATACATCAATTCACGATATTCTTTGAACATGATAATGTTAGTAGCACGCCGAGCGTGCCATAGTGTCTAAGAAGGCCAGCAGTCTGCTCGTGAAGACGCACATGCAGAAGAGCATGCACAACAATATTAAATGTCCGTTACCTTAAGACACCAAACACAGAAAAATTGCATGGATTATGCACTTCATCTCTGAGTGAAATACATGCCTTCATCTACCTATTATATTTCACGGGTTCCTACTTACTGGTCATATTGCATTCCTATGATAGACACTACTGATGATTGTGACTATATATATATGTCACACGGTGTGGCAGAGTGCATACAAAAACATATATGTCACTGCATAAATATTCCCGTGCACGGCGCGACAGGGTGTATGTAAAATATGTCACTGTGGAGACAATATTGACCAGAGTCTTCTGATCATCCGAGCACGCTCATCCGGGGTTTGATGTATCTTTACTTCATGTCGCACAACCGTACGGCCAAACGGCAAAATGGCAAATCGATTATCCGTCACTGATGGCATCCATCGATACGTATTACTACGACTCCAAGGTACGATCCATCAGGAATATACCACTCCAAGCTTCCATCTCATTACGAAGTTTTGTAAGAATACATGTTCAATGTCTGAAGCTATGGGCATGCCAATATATTGTGTCTGCAATTTAAGACGATGAGTACTTCCGAAACCCAGACAGAGGCCCCGTGCGTGGGGACGGAGATCCCACTGGGAGTGGGGGGAACAATGCGCCTTGGGTCAAATGTAGCCATGATAAGGATGTCCCATGTCATCGGATGCGGTTTGGCAGCCAAGAGGGCGAGCAAAGCCCAGCAAGGGTTGAGATATGCGCTGATGTTAAGTATGCGGCTGTAATATGCCAGTGGCGTGCTGGTGTTGTATAACATTTACCTATACTTACCCATACATACAGGTGCATATGTATATGCATGTGTGTATAATAAAGACATTTGCCAGATGCATACGTACATATTCTTACCGTATCTGTATGAATATTTTTGAGGTATGTACAACATTCATGCACTCCAAATAACGGGATGCAGCATGTGCATATGTGTGTATGCGCGTGCAGGTGTCGCCGTGCATACTTACGCACGTCTGCTACGATTACCGCAGGGACGTCATTTTCCAATTTACGTAACAGAGGTTCCAGCATCATTGTGTACATCGTCATTCCGTTTTGTGCTATTCGCTGCCCCATCAAAACGCCGCCCACAAGGGGTCCCGAGGTGTGGAGAATCTCATTTACTTCTTCGGACATGTCGCCCAGCATTCCCATAGAAGAGCCATTTGCTTGGTGCTGTGGAGTGCCGGCGTGCACAAAGGAGGCAATATGTGTGTCATTATATTTCAGGGAACGCCACGCCCACTCCGAAACAGATTCTTTACATTTGCTGCGGTTGGTTGTAGCATTGAACTCCTTGCGAATACAAATATCTACAAAAAACGATCGGCAACACCACACAGATACACACGACAACCCCGGTTTCAGAATTGCGTGCAGCCACACTTGCACTTGCACGCATCTGCCGGGAACACAAATTATAACCCGCACATGACAGTAATGCTGAATTTGGTGGCAAACTCTTATAGTAGTGATATTCATGTGTAAACTGACCCTCGTGACGAAACAATCATTTTCGCATACAACATCTGGTGTGCGAACGACTAGTACTGTAAGTTTAATCGATCTGATAGTGATGCATTACAGTAGGTGTGCATATAATTGTAGTGCCCTGACTGAGAGCCAGCCAGCTTGCACATGATTGCTCATAATGATTCACATCAAGAGATGCGTGCACGACAGGTGTGTGTGTGTGTGTCCGGGTGTATTCCGCGCACGCTACTGCTGTGTATCCACTTTGTGATGGATATATACTATCCACGTACACGCCCGTGTGTGCCTAAGATTCATCATCAGCTGGGTTAGCAACGGAATCCATTTTCTGCAAGCTACAAGCGAACAAATTGACAAATAAACTCGGACAAAGTGGCAAACGTTTGCTATAATTAAAGTGTAATCGTAAAGTAAAGCATATATAGCAACACCACACCGTCATGCATTATGATCTACAATCATGGCACGATGCGCATGACCGTGCGACTATGATCAGTAACACACGTAATCATGGTGGGAGATACACCAGCGATCACCATGGACTAACCATGATTGTCCTTGAGCATGTGCTCACATAATACGTTAAATATCGCGGCATAGTATACGTAAGCCGGCATGAGCTATTTGTCAAAATAGTACTTCATGTAATGTCATGCATCACTGTACACACTCTGCTCACCACTGTGGAGTGCAGCTGTAGTAAATATGCGCCTTGCGCCACCTTTGGGGCGAAACTTCACGTGTGAAGCCCATGATTTGGATGCGATGCCGTACAAATCACGGACTACCCGTCGACTTGGATACGATATTGTAAGAGCTCAGAAGTCAGTGACTCACAAGAGTTGATTGTAGCTACTGTATGATTTAATCCGCGGGAGCCTCGATCGTGCTAGAAACATGCAGGCTTCAATACACGCTACAGTTCAGTGTTCATATCAGACTGTTGGCAGGTCCATCAACAAATATCCCTTACAATAAATGTCAAACAAATGCGACTGCTGGTTGTACCATTGCACGGGTACGCGTTCTTTGAACTGGATATTGTACGTTAGTATGCCAATAAGCAGCCGGCAGCACTCGAGTGAAAAATAGCCGAAAGCGAAGTGATGATTGATACTGTAATCATTCTGTATGGCGCATTGTTTCGGTGATGCTTCATTACATTATACATAGCTGCCCCCCTGTGATCTCAAAGCATCACGTGCAAATCAAATCAGATGATTGCGTGGACACTTGCAATCATGAAACCAGGTATGCGCATTGTTGAGTATGAAGGGTGTAGTATGCGCGAAGACTTACCAAGTGAACAAAATGATACCCGATAATCACGCTTTAGCAACTCGAGGGCTAATCCTCGCACAGAGTTTAAATGCCCTCGTTCGGGAATGACGATAAATGCAACGTGCCCTGCCGCGTATTTTGTGCATTTATTGTGGCCACTGTACTCGATAGCCGCACAGTCAGTGTCCGTGCTGCCTACGATAGGGTGCACAGACTGGATTTCTGACGGATTGCCGGAGGGACTTTGCATGGTACCATGCCCATCGACAATGAAATACTCAGTAGTATTGCAGGCTCTACCGTCGATCGTTTTGTCAAGTCCTCCGACACACGTATGACCTTCCTTGCATATACGGTCTGCATACTGCATATCATGGTTATGCCGGTGAGACGATACGGCACCGCATATCGTTGCAACAGCGACTAGCAGCAAACCTTTCGCAGGCATTTTGCAGAATCAGTATGTGGGCACGTAGAAATTTTGTATGCAATATATCACCTGTCTACTTCATACACGGCCGATAAAATTCCCACCGATGTTTGTACCAATTTGCTTTACTGAGAGTCAGACACTGTCTACACTTCGCGAGCACGATACCGCCGACGACCGATGATCGAAATCACACGCATTGGTGGCCGTGTCGCAATTGTCGAAGAGCGTGTTACAATGCCCATTCGGTTTATATCTATTTTACTCGGACATAGTACAATAACGACAATGTACGAATATGCGTCAATATAACACGGTCGTCAGGATGTACAGTACGTAGCTGCAGCGATTATGAGCGTTCTGCATGCGTATCCATCAAACATTGCAGTGTTTCGAGCTTGAGAAGTACAATCATGTACACCCAGACCGACCGTACAACGTAGGCACAAACTTGTCCGACTATTTGTTATAGGGTGGAGTGATGTGTTTGCTAGCGTTGTTAGTTCGCTGCTCAGTATATAACAATTAAATGCTCGCCGCGCGTGCAAGAGTATACTTTAGATGCGATCGATACGACTGTAACCGCACCCGTTGCTTCATAATTATCGATGTAAGTATAACCAATGCGCAGACTGCAATATTGGATGGCGATGCACAAAAAGTTGACTAGAAATGTGCAACTGTTTCATTATCGTCTAGACGACAAGACTTGCGGCAACTTATGATATTATTGTTGCGTGACTCGTCGCAAATATGTCGCGCGGACGGCACCGCCATTTCGGATTTAACACTGCTCGCTATGATTGCCAAATATCATGTAGACGATCGCTTCAGTACTACGCGGTTCGTATATATTGTGATATATCACAATAACGAATATTCCCCAACTCCTTGAGTTGGTGGTCCTGTTCATCACACAATTACAATTCCCCAACTCCTTGAGTTGGTGGTCCTGTTCATCACACAATTGTCAATTCCCCAACTCCTTGAGTTGGTGGTCCTGTTCATCACACAATTGTCAATTGTCAATTGTCAATTGTCAATTAAATCAAAGCGCGCATCGCGACGGCGCCCCCCCCACACCCCGCGCCATCGTGCCCGTCCGATTCGTTTTTTTATGGGACGTCGAGATGACTCAACATGCAGTCGCGTGGAGGTCATCACGCGCGAATCGTGACGGCGCTATCATTTCGCGTCGCCCGTCCGATTCGGTTTTGGATGCGGTTCGTTTCCGAAGCGCGATTGGCCAGTCGATGGTACCCGAGTGAAAATACCGTGATTTATATCACACGGAAGTCGAGCACCGTTGGGCGAGATTAGTACTCTGGTCGGGGACGACAGGGACGGGGCATTTAATCGTTTCTGAGTTTGAAGCACCGTTGGGCGAGATTAGTACTCTGGTCGGGGACGACAGGGACAGCGCAGTCAAGCATTTTGGATTTGTCGGCGCTATCATTTCGCGTCGCCCGTCCGATTCGGTTTTGGATGCGATTCGTTTCCGAAACGCGATTGGCCAGTCGATGGTACCCGAGTGAAAATACCGTGATTTATATCACACGGAAGTCGAGCACCGTTGGGCGAGATTAGTACTCTGGTCGGGGACGACAGGGACAGCGCACGGAGGTCGAGCACCGTTGGGCGAGATTAGTACTCTGGTCGGGGACGACAGGGACAGCGCAGTCGAGCATCCCCTATTTGTTAATTGTGATTAGTGTCTCAACATGCAGTCGCGTGACACTCTTGGAATGTTCGCTGCGATGATCATACATAAACATCATGACATCATGATAGTATGACATCATGTCATCCTGCCAATATGTCATCGTGCTATTATGTCATCATGTCATTATATCATCATATCATCATATCATATCACCATGTCATCATATCAAGTGGTCGCATCGAATCTCATCGAGCGGCCATCGAATACCATCGGAGTGGTCATCGAATATCATCGAGTGGTCATCGAATCGCATCGAGAGGTTATCGAACCCTACCGAGCGGTCATCGAATATCATCGAGAGGTTATCGAACCCTACCGAGCGGTCGTCGAATCTCATCGAGCGATCATCGAATGGTATCGAGTGGTCATCGAATATCATCGGGTGGTCATCGAATATTATCGAGCGATCATCGAATATTATCGAGAGGTTATCGAACCCTACCGAGCGGTCATTGAGGATCATCGAGCGGTCATCGAATATCACGCATGGCCTCGGGCATGCCGCACCCACGATCTCCGGCAGCACGGCTGGTGAATTTCGTTGTAATATGCTAAATATATGGAAGGGAAGCGGAGGAAAACGAGGGGGTTTATCCCCCCCAACCCTCAAGGTCTAGTTCGTTATAGACTAACGGTGGTTTATTTGTAAGTAAGTAAGTAAGCGATAGGTGATCCGGGAGTGCGCCGCGCGCGCCCCCTCCCGCGCGCCCCCGCTAGGGTACGCACGACCCCCGAATCGCCCATCCCAAGCTTTGATCCCTTGAAGGTAGATCCATATATTGGTCCGCACTTCAATACATTAATGTGACTTCAAAGTCTCTTTGGGAGTGCCGTCGAAGCCGGCACGACGTGGGGCGGAGGGGGAAGCGGAGGCGATGGCCTTCCCACAAGCTTAATATATATGACCGTGGCCGCAGCGAGCCCGAGCGGAGTGCCGGTGAAGCCGGCACGACGTGCGCCATTCTCCACCTGCACAGACGTGAGGGGGAAGCGGAGGCAGTGGCCTTCCCACAAGCAGGCATGTCGACGCTCGTCCGAGGGCGGAGCTGGTTTATTTATTGTAGGGACATCCACATGATGAGTGGATATACTGGAATATCCTAGTCCAAAGATATCAGATAGTCAGTGAACTCAATATAGATAGAGTTTTCTCGAACCATGCAGGCAAAAACAAAGGTAGCACCGCATCGTTTGAAATGACGCCGCGCACGCGAGGGATCGAAACGGGACCTTGATCGATTTGCATTATGTCTGCGGAGTTGGGGGCGCGCCGCAGGCAACTAATGCCACAATGAGGTTTATAAAAGTATTCCTAGAAAAAGAAGCAGGTTCAGCTTACAAGGGTGAATTAGTTCATTCTTAATTTTCTTTTAATGTTCTCAATTTTCAACGGCTCCGAGATTTATCGCACCGAAGGTGCATCTATTCCTCCCGCCAGAAAATGGGAGGGACAAATCACCCCATCCTATAAATCATATAACACATTATATGTATGTTTCGTATTCAAGACAAGCTCGTTTTTCAAACACGTCGTCCGATCGAACCGATTCGATCATATAAGAACATTTTTCGATCCGTCGAACAGTTTTTATGCAACGGATATACCGCCACGCCATCCTTCCCTCACACTTGAAGTCGCTGTCGGCATCGCGTCGTCGCAGCCCAGACATTGAACCGGGGCAATATACGTTAAGCTCGAAGTACAAGGCTAACTTAATGCGATGTCTTTAGGGCAGGAAAGATTAACCAATATTTTGACTGATTTTTAGGACAGCATAATCTCGGTATATGTACTTTTAAGGTACATATGTACCTAGTAGGCTCCTAATAGCCCCCCATATATGATATTGATGTACATATGTACCTTAAATGGTACATATCCATACAATTATTTCCCAAACTTGAATGAATGTTCTCCTGAATTTCCAGGGCTAAATACTTGGATCTCAACTAACTGCACAGCTCTAGATGGCATCTTAGCATAACAGTTGTTTCATCAATCACAGGCTGACACCTCATCATTTACCATCAACTGCAGGCAGGCTAGATTCACACTTTTGCAAGACTATAAATCTACTTTGCCTCTTGATGGCCAATCAGATAGAGCTCATTCTTTGCTGCCCTTTTTCTACGAGGTGCTACATCATCATCTTCATCATCAGCATCATTGTCTTCATCATGACAGTCCTGGATATCCCTCTTCTTCACCATTCCAGAGATGTCATCATGACTGCCCGAGGTGGTTGTTGAAGGGTTAGCCAATCCAGAAGCTTGCTGTACGGAAAACTGTTGTATGAGCGGAGGTGTATACGAAATAGGGACGCATATAAACCTCTTCTGGTAATATACAACGTGCATCCCTTTCTTCTTCATCTCCTCACGGTTTCCATCAGTAACGGCGATTGCAGACTTGATATCGGAGGGCTCTTCATCAGCATCGTCGGCCGATCCATCGGTAGCATCGTTATCACCGAGTTCAGTGAGCTCCCGGGAAGAGGTCGTTCCAGCACCAGTCTTCTTACGATCTCCACGGTTGTCGCGACCATGCGGGTCGTCACTATCACTGTGACCTGTTGCCCGCCTTTGTCCAAGCAACCATACTTGCGTCCATAGAAGGGAATTCCATAATAAGGCTCGGGACCAGAAGAGTTGAAGCAAGGGCCCGACAAACTCCTTCCGCTTCGTGGCGCCATCGAGGAACCATCCAGAACCTCTCATACGCCCCCAACGAACTAGTCTTCAATCGGGCTTGACAATGATGTACTGCCAAGATCCTTGCGAAACTGTACTTCAGGATCGCCATACATTGCTGTCAGAGGTTGTGGAGTGAACGGAGGCTCGTAACTCCACGTCGCTGCTCCACTGGAGGTGATCACAACTTACAAGCGGTGCATAGTGGAGTTTCTCGCTTGGTCTCCTGTCACAACTCCTCCCCGCTTACATAGCTATTAGAGTTGTCCTGAGGCTGGCTGTTCCTGCGATAAAATAGCATTGCTAAGACAAAGTATCGGTATGCGTGGTATGCGAAAGATGCGTGGCATGCTTAGGAAAAGATGCGCAAAAATGTGATGGAGTAGCGAGCTGCTGGTAGTGGATAAACAACAGTAGAGATTCCAGCACCTTGTTGTCCAGGATGAGGACCCAGCTGAGCAGTCTCACGATGATGAACTCCCGGCGGATCCTTGCGGTGGATACATAGAGTCTCAGCGGTATAGTGTAACAAAGGTGAAGGAGGTGGCGTGGAATTCCAGATACTGGTGGCCCTCCTATAACTGGTACCATACATACAGTAAGAACAGAATAATGCAGGTGGTAAGGAGTGTACTACTGCTCTGAACCTCAGAGCAAAGGGAAACCGTCCCATTGGGTTTTCTTGAAACCAGTGTTGTTGTGGCTTAAGGAAGTCAATGATCTGCAGCGTGCGTTGAACACACGCATCTGCCTGCCTCAATTGTCTTACTCCAGTAGTTTTAGCGTGATTGTATTTTGTACAAGGAGGACTAGCCCAGATTCCATCAAAGTATCCTCGCTCATAACGCTTGAACTCCCACTGCTGAACGTCCACTGCATAAGTAGGTTGCCAGCGTTCCTCAGTAGTAAGGCACCGACTATAGGGTACGGTACTTTTTCACTATAAAAACCCTATGAAAACCCTATGACATATGTCATAACCCTATGTCATATATGTCATAAGTCATACAAGGAAATGACAAGGGAAAATGACAAGAAAAATGACAAGTAAATGACAAGTAAAATGACAAGAAAATGACAAGGAAATATACAATAAATTTTCAATGAATAATTACGTAATAAATGATAAACAAATTACGTAAATAAATGTGTAACAAAATAAGATTTAAATAAGTTCTAAAATAAATTTAAATAAGTTCTTAAATAAATTATATAAATGATGTATATTATTACATATATATATTATAAATTGTTCTTAAGTTATTGTATGGAAGTTAAAGTCAAAAATATTCCAATATTATGCATATTATAATAAACTTGAAACCCCTCATCTAATTTTTGTTTGTGATACTCAACATCCATTTTTAACACATTTAAGTATTCAAAAAGCTCTCCTCTAGTTTTCGATGTAAATACATATACATCATCTTCTATGTTTTCCAAATACCATATTTCTTGATCTCCTATTTGTGAATTATTATACATTTTTTTATGTACACTTATAGCAAACATAACTTTTTTAGTAATCGATTCTTTGTAAGATTCTTTATTGAGAAATTTGCATATATTTTTATGGTTCTTCCAATCTTTTTTTTGACATTCTTTTGAACAATAAGATTGTAATTTACAACCACTACAATCTTGCATTTTTCCCAAAAATCTATAGCAAAATCCACAAGCTTTCGGTCTTTTAGTAGGAAACACCTCTTTGAAAATACTATGATCATATTTAGGAATTCTAATTTGAAATTTAGGAGTTATTTGCAAAGAATTGTCGGAAGAAAGATTTTCACAAATATCTTGAATTTCTTTGATTTGAGGTTTAGTCATTGTGATTTGTTCTACCTTATGAAGTCTTACTCTTTAAGTGGAAAATTTTCGTTACAAAAAACATTTTTATACATATACATTCACTTATTATAAAAAAGTCTTTTGAAAATAAAAGAGTCTTTTAAGAAATGTACAATAAATTTACAATAAGTAAAAATATGTTTTACAATATACAAATACATATTACAATACACATACAATAAAAGTCTTTTCAAAATAAAAGAGTCTTTTAAGAAATGTACAATAAATTCATATGTAGGTTTTTTCTGCTTTTTTGTCCCCCTGAAAAAACCGAAGAAATTTATTACTAAATATACGGTATACGTATCAATTCCAATACAAAACGTAAAGTGTTATTTGCAAATTGTTCACCGGAAAAGTCCGTTATTCTTAACTCAACTTCGTCATCAGCTTCAATATAATTTACACTTGAATTTAATGTAAATCTTTTTGCTTTTGTGGTATTGACCGTTATCGTTGAACATCTCAAAAAATATTCCGTACCAATCTTTGGTTGAATTGAAGTATCGGCGTGTGTTATCTTGAACTTGATATCGTCTGTACCATCAGTATCTATAGTAGCAAAATCCAAGTAAATAATGAAACTATCATTAGGAAATTGAATGGTTCGTATATTTTCATTTCCGGGTGCTGAAAGCGTAGTTACTCTTGAAATTTCTTCATAATTCAATTCTTTATTTACTTTCAAAATATTTATATCCGCGAAAGGAGTTTGAACAATATCAGCTTTTATTTAATTAGCACCTCGGATATCACCTAACATATTAATTCTAAAAAATTCATTTGATGGTATAACAGGTCGTTTTCGAAACTGCAAAGCATACACTGAATCAACTGCTGCTTCATCAACCAGTGATGTATTCAAATCTATAAATGTTGAATTAGCAGGTTTCGGCCCTCGTAATTCTAAATTTGTCTTGGAACTTGATTGTGCAACGTTGACAATTTGATCATTAATTCTAATGTTATTGCATTCTATATCATTACATCCTAATATATCACCTTTCATATTGATTCTAAAAAATTTAGGTACAGCTGAATCGGGTTTCGTTTGAAAATTTATAAAATATATCGTTGAAACACTCGATAAATCTACACCTGCGGTATTTAAACTTATGAAACTATTACCTGATGTTTTATTTCCAAATAAATCAAGATTTGTGGTATTATCTGGTGCGACCAGTTCTGTTTTTTCATTGATTTTTGCATCACCGTTTACTATCAAACCGAAAGTTGTATTTACTTGCAGTTCACTGCCTGTAACGATTATAACACTATTATCAGTTCCATCCTTCAATTCAATTTGTGCAGTTCCATTATTTAAAATATTTTTCAAATATCGAAAATTTATAATTGAAGTATTCAAAACGTCTCTGCCGTATAAATTGTTTACGTATACGTCACCAACGGTCCTTTCTATATCATTACCACCGGGTAGGTTTATCCACTTAGTAGACCCCCCAGTTGGAGCATTTCCATTAACCGTATTACATTGTATATTTTTACAAACAATATCATTTCCAAAAGAAGACATATAATATATTATAATATCACAATTTAAAATCAGGTTTAATCCAAACCAATAATCCTGAACCCGAGGTTGTTATAACTTTACTTTCCATACACACACCGATAATTCCGACATTATTTGTAGTAATTTGTGAAGAATTCACGGACCCTCCCGCGGCACAACCCAACATTTGACCTTTGACATAACTTCCATCAATAGCTTTGCAAGTTGTAAAACCTTTTGTGCAAACGAAGCACGAATTTCCTGTATTTGAATTTTGAACACAAACTCCAATAGGCATATAATTTTGATTAGATTGACTTGCCGAAGCTGCATATATTTTTACACCATTTACATTAGTAAAGTCGTCGTCAAATTGAACAATATCTCCAGCATTTATTGTTCCTCCGGTATCATTTTTAAAAGTAAATACATCACCGGTATGAGGAACCGGACTTGTGGGTAATGTTGCCGTATATGCATTTGTCAAACCTGTCAAAGGAATTCCTGAGGTCGTCAATAATGATGTTGGCGTTGTATATGCCCAGTCTATGCTACTTACAAGTCGTATAGCACGACAATCCAAATCACCGCTTAAATTAATATTATTTCCAGAATTACCGACAGCCAAAACTTGGCTCAAACTACCAATACTTCCCGAATTTATAGCACCAGATTTTATTTCGCCCGAAACCGAATCATAATATAATTGTAAACTTTCTAATGTCACATCAGGACTTGGTCTTATAGGTTTCACCGTAAATGAATTTGGATTTGACTGGTCTAAACTATTTCCGGTTCCATTGATTATGATTCTATTTGCAACATTATTACTTGTTTGTCCGTTATTATGACCTGCATAGCTTCCTAAAAATGTACAACCCGAACCTGGATAAAATGTTCCACTTTCCCTACCAATAGCTACAATGTTGGTTTCTAATGTTTCATTTTTATTACACGAATCATCACCAATACATACCGAGAATTGAGGCGGCAAATCAAATCCACTACCCGAACCCATACATATTGTATCTACTGAATTTGTTGCATTAAAAGCCATACAATTCCTTCCCATACAAATAGAACGTTCGCCTATATGATTAGCATTTATATAACTTTGTGTTTGTTCACCAATAGAAATTTTAGCAGCACCTCCCGAACCAGATTCAATTCTAATATTATTTCCACTTACTTTTTCTTGATTTATTGTCATTGTACCGGTTCCCGTAAAAGAAATATCATTTGTGGTAGTTGTACTTCCTTGGTCGGTAACAGATTGTAAATTTTCGTTAGCCCCGGAAGGAAGGTTTTGAAGCAAAGAACCGTCACCGATAAATTTTCCAGAATTCAAAGTAATATCACCGGTGTTTAAAATTAAAGGTCCATCATTTAAAAGTACACCTGCTCCAAGTGGTTCTACATTCAATGTGGTTTGCATAAAGGACCATTCATTGATACCATTGTCTCCTATTTTCAATCTTGTTTGAGGAACAGGGTCTAAAGATTTAATTTCAAAAGAACTATCAAGTTCATCCAAACCTATAGAAAATTTTGCTTTACTTGCAGGATTGTTCAAAATGAAATCATAAAAATTGATATTATTAACCAAATTTAAATCACCATCAGTTTGTAACTTCATAAATTCTCTTTGATTATTTACATCAGAATTATCAATAAAAATCAATATCATTTTGATATAAAAAATCTGAAGCCATATGAATTGTTTGACAAGGGTTTGAATTATCACCTATTTGATTTACATTGAGTTGATTAATTGTTAAAGGGTCAGGAATATTTGTAGATGGAGTTTGATTTCCATTAAATGTACTTGCAACTACATTGTTTCCGAATGAAGACATTATATATTATAATATGATTTTTAAATTTACGGTAGATCAAGTTTCATAAACACCGTTCCAAATCTATCAGCTGGATTCTCTTTGAATACATATAATCCATTTACATTTGTAATAGTTTCAACCGGAGGAACATTAGTTGTTTCTACGATAGGCAAACCTTGAAATCTAACTTTCATTTTATTTTCTTTTGCAGCCATATTCAAAAATGTAGCACCCGGGTCACCGCTTTGACTTCCATCAATATCTATATTGATATTAGCTCCAATCATTTGCAAGGTTGTTCTTGTTACTTTATTTTTAGCACCAATAAACACACCGTCATTAACTTTAATATTCTTATCTAAAACAAAATCATTTCCAAAAGAAGACATTATATATATAATATTATATTACAAAATTTTATTTTACAAAAAATGTTGGTGCAAGTTTCGGTAATTTATTGTTTAATGGATGAATATTGGGAAATGAAAACATAGCATTTTGTTTTGTAATTTTATCACCGTGTCCTAATGTATATGATTTGAAACCTGACATAGGGTCCACATTAGAAACTCTTGCTGGTGGTCGTAAATCTTGAATTGTTTTGCAAGGAATCATCATCATTGAAGGACTTCTAAATCCTGAAGTTAACATTAAATTTGGTAAAGTAACATTTATTTTCCCTAAAGACTTTCCTAGATTTTTAGAATTGATTTGTCCAGCTTGTTCTACCATATATTATTTATAAATAAATAAGTTTTACACAACAACTTCAATCATTCTGCCCATACCTATGCGAAGTGTAGAAGTACATTCACAAATTACAACAGTTTCATTATCAGCACCGGGAATAGCTTCCTGTAAAGCATCTGTACCTGCTTGTGTTTGTAAGAAGAATTGAGAATTCAAACCACGTGTATCTAAGCCACTAAGACTTCTAACATTCATTTCGGAATTCATATTAAGCCTTAACATAGCAGTCCAATAAGAATTATACCAGTTCTCCAAAGAATTTATTTTGCATCCAGAATCAACAGAATAATTATCCGCTTTTCCTATAGTAGTTAGTAAATTAAAGGCATCCAGAGCGGTTGCTCTGAATCATATCCAAAGTATACTAAAGTTACATCAAAGAATGGAAAAGTTAATTATAAAAAACCCCTAGACACAAATAGAAGAGACAAAAATAAATATTACGAAAATCATAAAATAAAGTTACAAAAACAAATGACTATACAAAGAATTATAGAAAATAAAAATGTATCTATGATCACTTTGAAAAAACATAATATAGACAAAATTGAAATAATAAACATTTTTTCTAATAAAATTAAAGAGTCTCCTGAAAATTTTGACAAACTTCTTGATATTCAAAACAAATTCATTGAAAAATTAAAAGTAACAAATACCACTTAAAGATTGCGTTACATTATAAGTATAATAAAAATATTCTATAATAATATGTCACCTAAAAAGAATAAAGATGAAAAAGATAAAGACAAAGCACCTATGACACAATCAAAGAAAACAAATTTGAAAAAGATAAGAAATTATAGGGCCGGAAATTCTAAGGCATCAAGTTCTACACAATTGACACAAGAACAATGGAAAATGTTAATTGATGAAGAGAAAGAGAAAAATCCTAATGAAAAAAGTATAAAAAAAATATGCAGATTGGAAAAGAGCAAAACGTGAATCCATCACACAATTAAAACCTAATTGGAATAAGAAAAATGAAAAAGCAAAAAATCTAATTTCTAGGCAAGAATATGAAGAACAATTTACAAATAAAAATGTGACAAAAGAATTTGTTGATAAAGGTGGAAATTCCGGAATAAGTATGAAAATAAATTTCAATCGTTTTTTGGGAAAGCCTTTAGAATATTGGATGAAATTAATGAACAAAAAAAATGATCAAAATTCTGAAGATGTTAAACACTTTCAATTTGGAATATCGTTTCAAAATGGAGAATCTGATTTTATTAGTGCAAAAAATGAAACTGATTTTTATGAAAAATTAGATGGAATGATTCAAAGCGGAGATGATAGAGGTCGTGCAAATTCAATTACAATTTCTTTATTAAATTTCAAAAAAAATAAATGGAAAATGTGCTCCTTTGCCTATGCCCAAAACGGTACAAGAATTAAAATCCAAAAAAAGTGTGATTACCATTCAAGATGAACAATGTTTTGCTAAATCTTGCCTTGTAATGTATTATAAAGAAAATGCATCTTCAACCATTTATCACAATGTTCACCAAGATAAAAGAAATAGATTAACAAAAGAAGCCATAGAATTAATGAAAGAATTAGAATTTAATCCTAAAGACGGTATAGGATTTGATGACATTAATTTATTTGAGGAAAAGTTTGATAGAAATATAATTATTCACGGAATGACTGATTTAGGTTGTACAATAATGTACCCACCTTCAAAAGAAGGGTTACCAAAAAGGGCTGAATGGAATTTTGTTTATTATCATCTTAACTCAAGTTTTGGTCACTTTGAACCTATTACAAAAATTGAGGCATTTTATGGACAAATACACAAATCAAGATGTAATAAATGTCGTAGTAAATTATGTGATTTTTCAAAAACGAAAACAAAACAATATATTGATTGGAAACAAGCTATATATTGTCAAGAATGTAATATAAATTTTCCAAACAAAAAATGTTATGATTTACATAAGAAAGGGACAGCTTGTAAATACTTTCATAAATGCAAAGGTGAATGTAAACAAATATATGATACAAGAAAAGAGCAACATATTTGTGGACACGAATATTGTCCAAATTGTAAATTATATTGTGATATAAGAAATCATATTTGTTATATTACAAAGAAAAAACCAAAAGATATAATAAAAGAAGAAAAAATAGGATTTTTTGATTTTGAAGCATATAATGAAACAAAGCACGAAGTTAATTTAAGTGTGACACAATATTCAAATGGAGAATCATTTGTTCATTACAACATTGAAGAAGCTTGCAAATTTCTTTTTTCTAATCAACACAAAGACTTTACTTTTATTGCACACAATGGAAGTAAATATGATTATGTATTGATTGTTGAATACATAATGACAACAATGAATGAAATTCCCGAAATTGTGCAAAATGGTGGTAAAATAATGTATTTGAAATATCAAAATGTTACATTAATGGACAGCTATTTACATCTAACAAATCCTCTTAGCAAATTTTCAAAAATATTTTCTTTGAAAGGAGAGAAAAAAGGGTATTTTCCGCACAAATTTAATACACCTGAAAATAAAGAATATATAGGTCCTTTGCCCAACAAAAAACATTATGGTTTTAACCAAATGAAAAATGAAGCCCGAAAAGAATTTCTAGATTGGTATTCTTTAATGATTCAAAATAAATATGTCTTCGATATGAAGAAAGAAATTTTAGAATATTGTCAAAGTGATGTAACAATATTAAGAAAAGGCTGGATGAAATATAGAGAAATGATTTTGGAAATAACAAATGATGAAATTGATCCTACAAGTTATTTTGACTATTGCATCTTTAACTCAAACAATTCATAGGTATATACATATGCCTGAAAATTCAATAGC
This sequence comes from Cymbomonas tetramitiformis, assembly GCA_001247695.2. Taxonomy (NCBI): domain Eukaryota; kingdom Viridiplantae; phylum Chlorophyta; class Pyramimonadophyceae; order Pyramimonadales; family Pyramimonadaceae; genus Cymbomonas; species Cymbomonas tetramitiformis. Next base: position 14,531 of record LGRX02000659.1, on the reverse strand, counting down.
AATATTGAGTACTATTACAAAAGGCAAACAACAATCAAAAATAGGAGACAAATGGTTAGAATATATAAAGCATACAAATAAGATAGAAAATCTAATAAAAGAATACAAAATTCCTAATTTCTATTTTGGAAATAATGCAAGACATAAATATGTAGATGGTTATGACCCTGCAACAAATACAATTTATGAATTTTTAGGAGATTATTATCACGGAAATCCGGAAGTGTACAAACACAAAATGTTTAGAAAGAATTGCAACTTTAATAAAACATTTTTTCAATTAAATGAAGAAACAAATAAAAGGCTAGACAAATTAAAAGAATTCGGATACAATGTCGTATACATTTGGGAAAATGAGTTTAATGAATTACGAAAGCACGATAAAAATGGTATTGAATTTTTAAATACATATAATGTACCAATACATTTTAGAGATGCATTATTTGTGATACGGCGGGATAAACAGGCGCCGTGAATATATTATCAATATACAAATAAACACTGCAAAGTTGGACAGCAATGCGAGTGTACGTAATAGCGGGTTGTGAGTGCAGTCTCTGTAAGAAGATCTGCTGAAGCACAACGCTTCCTCACTTTTGTACCATACGTCTCCCATCATCTTAGATGGTACCGCCATTGGGTTGTGAACCCGAGACGTAGGTTGAACGACCAGTATTGTAATAACGACTAGTTCGTTCATACTGTGCATGCGTGTTCCGCACATGCTTAAAAGCCAAGATGGTTCTTGTTTGTATTCAAGATGTATCTTTGCTTTGCCATCTTCGAGTTCGACGTACGAACTCTCGATGACAGGGATGCCTGATGATGTGACATTATCATCTGGCGACATGTACAGTCATCGTCGACCGTACTGACGACTGTCATAATAATATATGACGCGACTCGACATGTACAGTCATGGTCGACCATGCCACAATGTTTGTTTTTACGGTTGGGGAGGGTGATTGTACAGTACGACACTCTGGAATCCCTGTGCAAGCGATTCGGGCCAACCTGGATTTCTGATGTGCAAGCGCTCAATGGCCTGGAGCACATCTCACACGACGCCAACCTACAGGAAGTGCTCCCAGAGGACTGGGTGTCGAAATACCTTGATGTCAATGGGGTAAAGCACTCAACGCACAGGCCAGATGGAAGCTGGGCAAGGCACATAGTGGTTCCGAGGAACAGCCTCTTTGGGAGGGATGGGGGCTACCCAAACAAGTTGACTCCGGGTGGCGTCGAAACGATTTCTACTGATGTCATGCACTCACTCCCAAATCTGTGCAAAAAGGCTATCATTAAGGCCTATCGGCGCTGCATCGATGACGATTTGGCGAAAATCAATGGGTACAGTGGGAGGAAGAAGATGTTTTTTGAGAAGTTGTCGAGCTACAGTATCAATGTCAATGAGAGTGACGAGGTTAAAGAAAATGGTGCCGAGAATGACGGGCAGAGAGAATATCAAAAGTTGAATGGGCGTTTCGACTACGTGCCGATGGAGAAATTCATCCGTCATGCCTTTACCACCTTTTCCCTTGTTCCGATTCTGATTGGAATTCTGGCTGCCACTCTGATTCCAATTCCGATTTCTGTTGGATCTGTCATATGGCTTCTGGCCACGTCCTCTGTCCTTATCCTTCTTGGCTGGACCTCCAGATGACTGCTCCTTCTGACCCCGATAGTGAAGGGTTTCTGATTGCTTTGAGTGAATGACGTAGTTCAAATCAAGCAATATCTGTGTGGTTTCTTGCCACGACAGATTGTTCCTCTGCTCTTCTGTCAGGTATCTGAGCTGGAACTGTCTGCGGAGATCAGAATCCATACTGGTGACGAATCTGTCCTTTATTAGCACATCATTTAAATCAACTGCTGCTAAAGAAGCCAATGATGTAAATGTGCGCAAATAATCTGCAAAGGTTTGGGTTCCTTGAGTCAGTGCCATTAGGTGTTTCTTGGCTACTGATCTCTTATGAGGATTACCAAATTGTCTGAGGAACGTCTGTCTGACCATCTCATAAGTGGTATATGGCTGTTTTGCCAAGACCTGAAAATAGTGTCTATCATTATTCTGTATGAGAGTAAGAAACACTGTGATCAAATCCTTACCATTGACACCTGGATAAGTGAACTGGAAATATCTGTCCACTGTATCCAACCAGACCGCTGCGTCCTGTCCTGTTTTGAATTCCCTAGGTGGTGTCATTTTCACCTTGGGGACCAAACTGGGTGGAGCTGGTGGAGCTGGTGTTGGTACTGAATCTGCATCTGGATCTACAAAGACCATCGGAGGACTGTCTGCTGTATACTCTGCTTCTGGTGCCTGAGGCTCATTGGCAGGATCCTTGTACCGGCTCATATCTGGCTTCATGCGACTGATGTTGTCATAATAGCCTATGTGGTCATATCTGGTTAATGTATCGGCATAACCAGCGATCCACTTCGGGATTTTAAACCGACTGTATGCATCGTATGAACCAAGTATGTCGAAAAACCAAGTCGAATGATCTGGGTTGATATCAGGAACCTCATGCTCTTCCTCTTCGATAGTAACCATCTAAAAACAAAACACAGCACAAAAAATACCTTCAGCTAATTGTCTAACTGAGTGTGTGTGATTTATATGTTATATATGGTATATCGGTATGTTTACATACATGTATTATATTCGTACATAATAATGAGGTAAGTATATATACATATCCACCTTCTTCCCCCCTCAAGGAAGTGTGTGATATAGTGGCAGTTGTCAATTGCCAATACCTCAAAATAGCATGCATTCCTTATAGGAATCATCTGTCACAGTTCTTGGGTTGTTGCCCGATACATAATCATGTTTGTGTCAAAAACAGCATGATATGTTAATGCTAAATACGAAGTTTATCGAAATTATAGTAGCATTTTAGGGCATGTAATGTTACAGTGGCCCATACATCCAATAGTATGATTAGGGTGTTACATGGTATGTGTAACCCTAATATAGGTAAAAAAATAAGCAGTATAATTTTTTTGCAAAGGTTTTTAAGCAAAACTGCATTTAATACCTGAATAAATGTAAGGTGGTTTTCAGAGGGTACGTTACACCCCTGAGACACACATTTAATTTTAGGGGTGTTACAGGGTGTTACAAGTGCTGTATAAATCAGGGAATATTCAGATATAGCTGAATAATCAGATCAGCAAAAAAATCCACACACATTTTTCATTTTGTAATCATGCGTGGAGCATTTTTACGTATTTTGTTACAGCCAACATGTATACCCCTATATATTACACACCTAATATCTAGGGTGTTACACGAGATATGACCATGGTCATTATGTTTTTCTGATACCTGAATAGGTATATAATCACAATTTAAAATAAAATGGGCACACATTTTTCATTTTGAAATCATGCGTGGAGCATTTTTACCCATTTTACAGCTTTTTCAGCTATCTGATATATTGCCTCGGTGACATATCTCAGTGTATATGTGGAATGTAAAGTACAGAATCACTGCAATAAACTTCACTTTGGCACATGATAAATTTCATGGCAAATAAGTGAATTGTGCTGTATATCAACATCTATGGTTGATAGCATTTCTGGGTTTTACTGATTTAAACCCATAGCTGTAAATGTACATTCTGGTGATATATAAGTTATCAACTTAAGTGGGAACATCCAGTTAGGAACATCCACTTTAGTGATATTTGTCAAACTATGATCTATTCTGAGCATAGGTCTGTGCTCTAAGATTTATCAAAATGATATTTCTTATTTAGAACATATCTGGACATTGCTTGATACAATCACAGCAATTTAACACAACACATTTGTATGTGTGTTTTGTCCTTAACAACTATATCAGATGTCATATAGATACCGATCTGAGAGTTGCATGCATTTGAACTGATCAGATCTGAATCAACTGTCAATGTGCAACGTAGTTGTTGATATTGCTCCAGCGATGATATGTGGAATGACGAGTGGACTGCACCCAACAGTTACCAGCCGTTTAATGGGTGCAGTATCTTGCCTTCGGGTCTGGAGATAACTCCATCCAGCCCTACAGCATCTTGTCTTATCCTGCTCCCTTATCTATCGCAATCACTGACATTTTCCACGCACATGTGTTTGGAAAATGGTATGTACATTATCATACACATAGTAGATATTTAAATTAATCAATTCACTTTGAATCGGTGAATGTTAATACATACAATGCAGTGTGTGTGTATGCATGCAGTGCTTACTGATTAGCACTTTTGTCAGTGTGTGTGTGTTAACTTTTACACACTTTACAGTAGGATATGTTCTGGATATTACAATATCCTAGACAATTCATCATGTAAGATAGTCAGCATACCATGCACTGAATACATCTAACATGATATATCAAGTTTAGGGATTATTGTAATTCCATAATAATCTCATTACTAAATGAGTTGCTGGATAGATTTCACATGAAGCTCAGGTGAGCATTCCATCCAGTAATCCACCATAGAATGTACATGTGATCTGAAGAGCATCTCGGCTCCACCAGGACATGACAAACTAATTATGGTGTTAAGACTACTTTCAGGCACCTTATACTATCATGGGTTCTAATATAATTTAGCATGCACTGCAATATGCTTATGCAATGTTCATGTATTACAACATGATGCTAGTATACCAGTTGCTAACGTGATCAAACTGATATATATATGCTACAGCTGTTATCGTGGTCAAGCTGCATTGATAAATCATGCACAATTCACAGTATTGCAGTCACTCAGCATATAATGTACATGTGGTAAATGTTGAATGCACTCTTTATGTACTGCATGTTGGTGAACCGCAAGTGAGTATGTGTGCATATGTGTGTGTGCATGCTGTAACCATTGAAATCTCCGCACACACATTACTATGCTTCTGATAAGCATGAACGCTGATGATTATTCATGATCTGTCACGTTGAGTATGTATCCACAGCAGTATAACGATCATGTATCCACAACAGCATAACGATCATGTGTCCATAGCATCCCTGCAAGTATACAATCATTATGCAGATGGTTTTGACGCGCGTACACATATGTATGTCTCACTGCATGTAGACACATCAGGAATCGTACGCGCTAAAATCGAGCGTTCATCGCATCTGATGAAATCATGGAAAATGCATATCGTGCTGACAGGCTAAAAATCATTGTACGCGCTGGTTATTGTAAACAGTGCGAAGGGATCATTTGCAAAAATCGCTGATGTACGTCGCATACTGCTGATTGCTGATGTACGTCGCATACGAATGCGAGCGCGCTGTTATATGAAATTATGTACGTCCAGTCGCACTTGATGAAATCATATGTGCTGACGATCATTTTATGTGCGCGCATCTGCATCTCGTATACTGTGACATTCCTGCAATTTTTGACATCACTGCATGCGTTCGTACGCTGTGCGCACACCTTGTCGCGTATAAAATCAAGACGACTTCTCTGCTGACGCTATTTGCTGCGATTATGTTTGCGATGAAAAATCTCCTCGCGCAATCTCTGCGCTGTCGATATGCAAGCGTATATTATTCAAGTTGCAGATATTCAATATCACTGCGAGCGCTGTCGCTTATGCGCCCACCTGCAAACCTGCGAACAATATGAAAATATACTACGTCTATCGCTGCACCCACTTGAGTTCTCGAGTATCGTGCCTTGACGAGTTTCTTTTAGAATACCATCTGATACGGCGGGATAAACAGGCGCCGTGAATATATTATCAATATACAAATAAACACTGCAAAGTTGGACAGCAATGCGAGTGTACGTAATAGCGGGTTGTGAGTGCAGTCTCTGTAAGAAGATCTGCTGAAGCACAACGCTTCCTCACTTTTGTACCATACGTCTCCCATCATCTTAGATGGTACCGCCATTGGGTTGTGAACCCAAGACGTAGGTTGAACGACCAGTATTGTAATAACGACTAGTTCGTTCATACTGTGCATGCGTGTTCCGCACATGCTTAAAAGCCAAGATGGTTCTTGCTTGTATTCAAGATGTATCTTTGCTTTGCCATCTTCGAGTTCGACGTACGAACTCTCGATGACAGGGATGCCTGATGATGTGACATTATCATCTGGCGACATGTACAGTCATCGTCGACCGTACTGACGACTGTCATAATAATATATGACGCGACTCGACATGTACAGTCATGGTCGACCATACTGTCGACTGTCATAATAATATATGACGCGACCGGCTGTCATAATAATATATGACATGACCGACATGACATGACATGACATGGTATGACATGTCTGACGGGTATGACACGTATGACATGTATGACACATATGTCATCGGTCATGACCCTGACAATTTGGTGGTAGAACAGATCCTAAAAAATTATACCATAAATGTAAGGAAGGGGAAATAATTAGGTATGTAGATTTTACAAGTTTGTATCCTTGGGTTTTAAAATATTGTTTATTTCCATTTGGACATCCTTCAAAAATATATAACGAAATCGACTTATTAGGTATAAGAAATATTGAACAATTTTTTGGGGTTATAAAGTGTACCATTATTCCTCCAAATGATTTGGAAATGGCTGTGTTACCATTAAGGACCCGGGGACAGCAAGGTTGGCAATTCAGAGTTCAGATCGGAATTCAGAGTTCAGATCGGAATTCAGATCGTAACGTAATTCAGACAAATTCAGACAAATTCAGATGAAAATACGGTTTAAGCCTATTGGAGCCATAATAACAACCACACGAGGCGCGCGACACGAGCCTGGCACGTAGGGACCTACGACAAGTCCCGAGGAACCTTCCATAGGCCTTGAGGGAGTAGAGGGACCCGTGGTGAAATGGCTTGAGCTGAAATGTATGAGCCGTGGGTTTAGGGTTTAGGGTTTAATGCATAGTGATTAGGGTTTTGTAGCCTTAAACCCTAAACCCTAAAACCACAGCTTATACATTTCAGGAGCAGTTTGTTTAGGGTTTAATCCAACTAAACCGTAAACCCTAAACCCTAAACCAACAGCTCCTACATTTCAGCTCATGCCATTTTACCACGGGTAAACCCTTAAACCCTAAACCTAAAACCCTAAATACGGCATTAGGTGTGCTTGTCAATGGAAAACCCAATTCGAAACCCTAATTCGCGAAACCCTAAACCATCGGCGGGGGGGTTGCCCCCTCCCAAAATTGGAGCAAGGGCGCAGCACGCGGAGCCTCCGAGACCTTTTTTTGTGCTGTCGCGATACTGGATACCCGGGCAGATACCCGATAGGTTTTACTATGAAAGGCAAACCTAAATACTTGTACTGTGAACGAACGATCGGAACGAACGAAAGCTCTAGAAAGTAGAAACCCTAAATCTGAATTCTGAATTCTGAATTGCCAACCCCCAGACCCTCTCCAGACCCTCTCCCGACCCCCTCGACTGGCGTGTTGGGTGCCTGTTGCGTGCCAGACTTGTTGAAAAGACGAGTAAAATCATATAGCGATATATCAAATGAGAAAATATCATATGATGACCCCAAAAGCCCAGCGGAATCGGAAAGGAATCATATTTTCAATTTTTCATATGATGTGACAGTCACACGCGGCCTCCAGAGGTCTCCTGCACTCTAAATTTTGCGAAACAGAGGCCGCGGTAAGTCCCCGACGACCGATCACATATGGACACATCCTAGCATGTTGGGGCATCCTCGGGTGCCGCACAAATCGTCGTGTCGAGGCGGGAGTAGCCTATTAGATGAATACCAGGTCACCTGCAGAGCCTCTGAGGCCTCCAGATGTCTACAAATGGTGATCAGAGGCCGCGACAAGTCCCGAGGAATCATCTAGGGGCCAAGTTGCCATCCTACGGTATGTTTGGATATCCTCGGGTGCTCTCAATTTGTCGTATCGAGGCGGAAATGGCCTCTTAATTGAATTTGCCACTAATATTCAGATATATTCAGACAAATTCAAATATTACGTTCAGTTCAGACGATTCAGATCGGAATTCAGATCGGAATTCAGACGACTTGCCAACCTTGGGGGACAGTCCAAGATGGAAAAGCTTACATTTCCATTGACAAAAATGACCGGAACTTGGTGCACCGAAGAAGTAAAATTAGCTTTGAAGAAAGGCTATGTGATTGAAAAAATTCATCAAGTTGTACACTGGGAAAACACATCTTATAAAATATTTGAAAGTTTTATCAATACTTTTTTTAAAATAAAACAAGAGGCAAATGATTTTCCTGAGTGGGTACAAATTGATGAAGATAAAAATTTGTATATAAAAAAATATTTTGAGAAAGAAGGAATATCGTTAGACAAAGAAAATATATATATATAAATGAAGGAATGAGAACTATAGCCAAACTTTTTCTTAGTAATTTGTGGGGAAGATATTGCTTGAAACCTAACAAAAGACAAAATAAATATTGCAACAATGCTGAGATATACGACATTTTATCAGATTCTAGAAATGATAATGTTGTTATTCAACCTATTCCACAAGTAAATGATGATGTGAAATATCACATAGGATTTAATATATTAGATGAATATGCTGAAACAAATTTTAGTGTGAATGAAGTTATTGGTGTTTTTACTACCGCGCTTATGCAAGAATTAAATTGTACAATTTAATGGATGATGTAGGATTTGAAAATGTATTATATCACGATACGGACTCGGTAATTTATATTGAAAACAAAACAAATATGCATATTTATAATAAACAATTAGGAGACTTTTTAGGCGAATTGACTGATGAAATAGGTAATAAAAAATGCATTGAGTATGTAGCCACATCACCTAAATCATATTCATTATTATTTGATGATAAAACAACAATGACTAAAGTAAAAGGATTTTCATTAAATTTTCAAAATTCACAAAGCTTGAATCATAATGAAATGAAAAATATGATTTTAAATGATAAAGACAAAGTAATACAAATAAATTATGATGTTTTAAGAAAGCCTAAAAAAACATCACTTATCAATAAACAATATGCAGCTCTTGGAATTGAAACAACAAATGAAACAAAAACATTTTCATTGAATTACGATAAAGGATTTATTCAATGGGAAACATATAATATATTACCTTGGGGACACAAAGATATTGTTAACTCCTATGCTGGAATCTCCGGCGTTTCCGCGTGTCAAATCGACCGATTTACCCCCCACAAACGCCCATTCGGACCCCTTAGACACCTCCTATCAAGGCATTCGATAGCTCAAAATGTGCCTAACGATGCCAAGAAGAACTTGGTTGCAAGCACGAACACGTATGGCTTTCATATGCACCAAGAAGCAACGGTCTAGCCGACCATGCCGTAGAAACTCCAAATGCCATAACAGCACAGGAGTTAATGACAATAAATAAGTATTATTATATTAAACAATGAGTAAATCAATTTCTGAAAAAGAAATACAAAAGTTTTATTTAGATCCTGAAATAGGATTGAGTGGTGTATCATCATTTACAACTAAATTAAAATCTCGTGGGTATAAAGTTACCGAAAAGCAAGTCAAAGAAGCTATTGAAGCCACTGAGCTTAATCAAACATTTTCTCAAAAAAAGAAATTAAATAGAAAAGAATTGTTTCCTATTTATGGTAAAGACCCTAATAAAAATTATATTCAAGCTGATTTAGCATTTAAACCAAATGTTAAAAGACAAAATAGAGGATTTTCTGTAATTTTAACGGCTATTAATGTAAACACAAGAACGGCTTATGCATATGCACTCAAATCAAAAACGGTCAAAGATAAAAATAATAAAAACATTGAAAGTGCTGAGGGAATTATACCGGTTTTTAAAAAATTAATAAAAGATTCAAAAATGAATGTATTGACAACGGACAACGGTTCTGAGTTTACGAACAAAGCTATGAAAAAGTTATTAAAAGACAATGATATTGAACACTATTTAAATGAGCCTGATGACCATTCAACTATGGGTATGATTGAAAGATTCAATAAAACATTGAAAATAAAATTAGAAGCGAACTTTGCAAGTAAAGATAGCGTAAATTGGGTTGATTATTTAGACTCTATTGTTAAAAATTATAATAGCACACAAAATGTTGGAAATATTAACAGGTCCGCGCCTGATAATATGTCATATACAAAAATAATTAGAAATATTTTATTAAAAAGAAATAAATTGACCGAACTTCTTGAAAAAGTAGGTATAAAACCTGGAGATAAAGTAAGAATTAAAATTAAAACTAAAACATTTGATAAAGAGTCTCCAATGGTCTACAAAAATATATAAAGTAAAATCAATAAAAGGATTAAGTTATGTTATTGAGGATGGTAATGAGACTTTAGCTAGACGATATAAACCAAGAGAATTATTAGAAGTCAAAGGAAATGCTTCTAACAAAAAGACTAATGAGCCCACGGTAAAAGAATTAGTAGTTAAACAAAATAAAAAAGAAAGAACTTTGAAGAAAGAAGGAGTTTCATCTTCCAATAGAATTTCTAAAAGAACACGAAGTCAAAATAAAAATAATAAAGATAATGAAACAGAAATTGATTTACGATAATTTTTTTAAATTAGATTATATATATATAATTATGGTAAGAGCAAATCAAACACAAGCTCAACGAAGACTTAATAATAGAATTTATTGTGGGTACAAGGACCCTGCACCATCAGGTCGTCCGCTTGGAAATCAAATTCAATGCAAAGCTAGTGGTCAATTAAGACGTTTTGGAAGAATTTTAAGAGCACCTCATCCAGCCGATAGGCAACAAAATAGACGAAGACGATAATTTTATATAATATATATAATATATATAATATGCGAAAGATTTTGACTGATGATATTGTTAGACAATATTGTTTAAATGAATCAGGGTTTAAAAATGCTGCATCAAATAAATCAATTTTTAAAGGATATTCAAATTTAGCATCAAAAAATTATTCGATGACTGCACCTTCTCAAAATTCTGTAGACTTTTATAATTCAATTTCACAAACTTCATTTATAAATCCATCTGATTTGATTCAAAATTTAAAACGAAATGATGTTAATGTTTTTGTCCCGGAAAATTATACGAGAGCGAACAATTTACAAAGGTTTGCAGATTTAAGTGAATCTGATGTAGAAACTACAATAAGAACTCCTATATCACCTGAATCTGAATATGATGACGATGTTAAATATTTAGAAAGTTTGGAAAAAGGAACTCCAATAAATCAAGAAGAATCTGGACCATCAAAAAGAATGACAATAAATCCTTTTTTAAGACAAGCATTATTTAATTCAGGTCAAAAGGATAGAACACCTTCGGCTGACGATGATAATGATGATGACGATGATACGAGTGATGTTCAATATATGGGTTTGGAAATGAGTCCTATTTCCACGAGAGCACAACGTGCAACTAGAGGTAATCAATTATAAATAATAATATATCATAATATATAAATGACTCGTGCTGAATGGAACGAAACATTAAAAAATGTGCCAAAGAATATCATTCTAAAAAAGGTACACAGCCTAGAAAAAAATATTCAAAGAAATCAAGCAAAAATAAATTTATGAAACAAAGTCCACAGCCTCAAGTAATTTCAAAACCTCTTGTAAATCGTCCAACAAATCAAAGAGGTGCTCGCTTTCCTTTTGGTCTTGTAATATAAATTTGTGTATTCATAAAAAAGACTCTTTTATTTTCAAAAGACTTTTTTATAATGAGCGAGTAAATGTTTGTATATACTTTAATAATATATTTTTACTTATTGTAAATTTATTGTACATTTCTTAAAAGACTCTTTTATTTTCAAAAGACTTTTTTTATAATAAGTGAATGATGGTATATATATATATTCATATATTATATTTTTACTTATTGTAAATTTATTGTACATTTCTTAAAAGACTCTTTTATTTTCAAAAGACTTTTTTATAATGAGTGAATGTAGATTAGAAAATGTTGTTTGTAACGAAAATTTTCCACTTAAAGAGTTAGACTTCATAAGGTAGAACAATGACTACTATTACTACTAATGATTATTTACTTATGTTATTACCATTAGTTCAACATAAAGAAAAAATGAAAGAAGTTTTACAAGAACTTTTGGTAAAAGAAGTAAATAAAAGTAAAGAAGTAATAAAAGCAAAAACTACTACTTGGAATGATCTTCCATTTGATGTTCAAGAACATATATATAAGTTAAAATATAAACTTGAAATGAAAGATGTATTTGATGAAATTTTAATTAAACAAAAAGAATATTATTCACGAGATTATATGAGATGCATTAACTATAAAGAAAATGATAATGACAACGTATGCCTAAAGGCGTGTGAAAAGTTACACGATTACCGTTCTAATATGATAACTAGAAGAGTTCGTGACAATATTAGAGATGAATACAAATTTTTTAAACTTGGTAATATCACTACAATTCTTTTAAACACAATTAATTCAAGGAATTCACCTAAAAAACGCGAACAAGAGTATTACGATTTTATTGAAAATATCAATGAAAATTTTTTGGACGGGCGAGATAAAGGTAAAAGTCATTTGAAAATTATACATCAATGTAATTCCAATTTTAGCCCAAAAAATAGTTTAAAACTTTTGTGTGCACAAAACAACATAAATCCTAAAGGTTTAACTAAAAGAGAACTTGCAAGAAGATTATTGACACTTCCATAAAATAACTTAAGAACAATTTATAATATATATATGTAATAATATACATCATTTATATAATTTATTTAAGAACTTATTTAAATTTATTTTAGAACTTATTTAAATCTTATTTTGTTACACATTTATTTACGTAATTTATTTATCATTTATTACGTAATTATTTATTGTATATTTATTGTATATTTCCTTGTCATTTTACTTGTCATTTTCTTGTCATTTTCTTGTCATTTTACTTGTCATTTTTCTTGTCATTTACTTGTCATTTTTCTTGTCATTTTCCCTTGTCATTTCCTTGTATGACTTATGACATATATGACATAGGGTTATGACATATGTCATAGGGTTTTCATAGGGTTTTTATAGTGAAAAAGTACCGTACCCTATAGTCGGTGCCTTACTACTTTCCTCCTTGTCCACTGTGATCACCTCTCAGCGTGGCTAACATTCACGAAAGAATCTCTCCACAGAACTAGTCCCACTGAACAACACCAAATTTCGCAATTCCTTACTGGCGTTGTTATTCATAAGAGGAGCGAGTGTCATAACAAAGGAATCTATGATGGGACAGTACTCTTCACCACGCAGTCCAGAGGTCAAAGATGAAATATCTTCATGTTCCATTACTGCTAAATGAGTCATCGCCGACTGGTTAGCTCGTTGTTGCCGCTGTTGTCGAACCTTCTCCAGAGCTTTCTCTCTCGCTTGGCCTTCCATAGATAAGCGAGCCTGCTCAAACTCTGTAAGGTGTTCGAGCTCTCCACCGTAGTTCAGAGACTCGCGAGTCTTCCGAGAATCATGTGCGTTAGAATAGAAGAATATCCAGTTCAGCGTACTAGGAACTACTCGCCGTCGTTTCCGTCCTCTGAAACGTCGTACAGTAAAGCGCGGTCTATAAGACATTGTATCTACAAGAAACCACCCGCTGGATTTCTCGCCAAAAATTAAGAAACCCATAAGAAACTACCTGCAAGCAATTTCAAACCGAAGATGTGAAAACCCCCCTTATTAAGAAATCAAGACGCTAGGTTCACCGAACCCAATACACGCATTTAATATCTTATACGAAATTGTCGAAATTAAGCACGGACAAGTATCATTCGGGGTGTGAGGACTGAACCAGTCTCACAGGTATGTAAGCAAACACTTACAGGTAATGTGATGCCATGATCACAGGGATGTACGTACAGTACATGGATAATATCGGATACGGATCTTTTTTTAATTACTCTTTTGGTCAAGTTGCCTAACAACCACAGAGGTGGCTGCAATGTACGACAAATTCAAACTCAACCCCGAGAGCTTGCACAGCTCTCAACTTAATAAGGTAACTCGTCCTTACCATGCCACTTCATGTGTTCAGTCATTTGCTGACTGCAACAACCAATCAGCTGGGATCTGTCATCAGTACTTAAATGTTTCTGACGGTCACCTCCCAAGTCTCTCATTTGAATACTCACAGATCTGCTGATGTGACTGTAACACTGTATAACTGAGGTCCTCCTCGATTCCCTCCAGTTATGTTCGACTGATCCAATCCTATTATTCAAATGTCACATTTGAGTCAGTCACTTTTGTCGGTCACCTTTGTCAATTCTGCCAGTCACCTCTGTCATTCGGTCATGCTGGTGACTGTCATCATTTCCGGTTGGTGACTGTCATCGTTTCTGTCACTTGTCACTCTGACACGTATGTCTCTCGTACTGACTCGTGATGTACCCTAGTACAACTCTCCCCCCCTTTTAGGCGCGCCTACGTCCTCGCTAGGCTGTCCGGCCCGTATATACATTGTCTGAGGTTTGATCATGCACTTGTGACAAGAGTCGAGATACTAAGCTCTCGGTTCTTGGGTTCCGTGCCCCCCAGTCCTCGGGTCTGGGTCCCCT
>LGRX02000658.1:0-50252 GCA_001247695.2 Cymbomonas tetramitiformis | reverse complement strand
GCTACGCGTCATTAGGGCGGCCACGCGTCATTTGGGCGGCTACGAGACATTCGGGCGGCCACGAATTATTTGGGCGGCCACGAATAATCATTCGGGCAAGCACCTCTGAAGGGTTGGCTGTGCGATACGCGCTGCTCATCAAGCGGTCAGTGAATGCGTACCTTTGAGCCTCCCCCATACGTGCGCACCCCTCCCAGCCAGATCCGTTAGCCATCATACAGAGTACCGGCGGTTGTCTCCCGTTGCTCGCTTCACAATCTTAAGATCCTGCCGGCTGCACAGTTTGCAGTATCCACCAACCAGCAGGAGCCCCGCAATGCCTCCATGCTCCACTTGCGCTTGTGGGTGCTGGCATCAGGCACTGACTCCGAGGTGCAGCCATTCAGAGTTGGCTGTGGAAGTGCAGGCGTAGGGCAAGGAGGTGCTGCTAACCCGATCTGCCGGCCAAAGTCTGCCTTCAAGCCCATGTAGCGCGCGATCTGCCAGCTGAAATGCTGTGACGGCAGGTCGTACACGTAAATGGCAGGACGCATCACACCCACGTCCCTGCGGTAATGCTGCTGCCTGCGTAGCCCCTCCCCTGGCCGGGACTCAGCGGACTGTACCAGCCCGCAGGCGAACTATCCGGGGCTCAGGTGACCATTTCCGGCCCCAGCCAATTAAGCCGGACCTCAGGCGATAGAGCCAGGCCTTTGTCGACCGAGCCAGAGCTTACTTGAATGAGCTGGGCCTCGATTGGCAGAGCTGGAAAGCAGCCCATAGAGCCAGAGCTTACTTGAATGAGCTGGGCCTCGATTGACAGAGCTGGACCTCAGCCCATAGAGCCAGAGCTTACTTGAATGAGCTGGGCCTCGATTGGCAGAGCTGGACCTCAGCCCGTAGAGCCAGGCCTTTGTCGACCGAGCCAGAGCTTACTTGAATGAGCTGGGCCTGATTGGCAGAGCTGGACCTCAGCCCGTAGAGCCAGGCCTTTGTCACCGAGCCAGAGCTTACTTGAATGAGCTGGGCCTCGATTGGCAGAGCTGGACCTCAGGCGATAGAGCCAGGCCTTTGTCGACCGAGCCAGAGCTTACTTGAACGAGCTGGGCCTCGATTGGCAGAGCTGGACCTCAGGCGATAGAGCCAGGCCTTAGTCGACCGAGATTAGCCTTAGCTGATCATCCCCGGGCAGAGGGCGGCTGCTGCCGCTGTCTATCAGCCGTCCGCGCGCCTGCCATGATGCCAGCTCAGGCAGGCCGGGTGATGCCCAGGCTACCGCCATGAAAGCGTCTACTGAAGGCGCGGTGATGTGCCACAATTTTAGCGTTGGAGTGCGCCACAACTTTAGCGTTGGAGTGCGCCACAATTAGAGCGTTGGAGTGCGCCACAATTAGAGCGTTGGGTACGCCACAATTTTGGCGTTAGTGCGCCACAATTAGAGCGTTGAGTGCGCCACAATTTTGGCGTTGGAGTGCCGCCATAATTTTAGCGTTGAGTGCGCCACACCATAGCGTTGAGTGCGCCACAATTAGAGCGTTGGAGTGCGCCACAAATAGAGCGTTGAAGTGTGCCACAATTTTAGCGTTGAGTGCGCCACAATTATAGCGTTGAGTGCGCCACAATTTTAGCGTTGAGTGCGCCACAATTTTAGCGTTGGAGTGCGCCACGATTAGAGCGTTGAGTGCGCACACTTATAGCGTTGAGTGCGCCACAATTTCAGCGTTGGAGTACGCCACAATTTTAGCGTTGGAGTGCGCCACAATTATAGCGTTAGTGCGCCACAATTTTAGCGTTGAGTGCGCCACAATTTTAGCATTGGAGTGCGCCACAATTAGAGCGTTGGAGTGCGCCACAATTAGAGCGTTGGAGTCCGGGAGACCCGCACGCCGCGCACACGCCGCACAAGGCGGCGCACACGCTGCATAAAGCGGCGCACTGCTGACGAAAGGGCGAGGCACACACCAGAACAGCTGGCTTCGGTTGAGCTGCTGATTCCACACCAGAGAGCAGTCGAATCCTGCGCAGCCATCCTTCGGCCCCTCACTCCTCCGCCCTGCTGCGATGAAGGCCAGCCGGCCCCAGGACTTACCGATGCAGACGCCCTGCACGATGCAGGGTGCGAAGATAAAGAGGGGCGTACGCGTACTGGCGAACACAGGGAGATACGGACTGAGGCCTGTTGAATGTGCGAACACGTCTACTCCATCATTCACGAGAAAGCGGAAGTGTAATTGCCACATTAAAATCCCGACAATCAACACGCCTCCTCCTCTGTCATCACGATCCAAACCCGCCCCAGGACGCAACTCCATCCAGCGACAAAGCAACGCGCTGACTGCGTCGACGTGGCATCGACGCGGCATGCGCACCGTAGAAGCCCGGCTTGCAGTGGCAAAAACCCTGCACCCGCAGAAAGGTTTTTCATCCAGGTCAGAATCTCTGCCTCGAGGGAACATCCTATCTCTGGATGCGCCAATGTGGCAGCACCTGCCACCTCGACAGCCACCAGCTTGCCTACCCACCGGCGCAGAGCTCTGCCCTGCTCGGCAAGAAGTGCGCCAAAGAAGTTGCAACATTATGCGCCAGCCACGTGCAGCAGCTTCCCAGATGTTGCGGGAAAGTTGCTGAGCAGCTCGTTCTTTTTTCCCACTCTCCCTTCTTCGTCAGCTCGAGAGTTACTAAGCACATTTTGGCGAGCCTTCAGGCGTCGACGTCTGTAGGCACAGCAGTGATGCTAGCTGGGACCGCTGCATGCCGAAGTACCACCGACCACTAACATTTCACCTTCTGACACGTGCCGTGACCTCTGCGTGCCGAAGTACAGACCACTAACGAGTGATGCCTCACCTGCTGACACGTGCCATGACCGCTGCGTGCCGAAGTACAGACCACTGACGAGTGATGCCTCACCTGCTGACACGTGCCATGACCGCTGCGTGCGGAAGTACAGACCACTGACGAGTGATGCTCACCTGCTGGCACGTGCCATGACCGCTGCGTGCCGAAGTACAGACCACTAACAGTGATGCCTCACCTGCTGACGCGTGCCGCCCGGCCGCTGCGTGCCGAAGTACAGACCACTGACGAGTGATGCCTCACCTGCTGACACGTGCCATGACCGCTGCATGCCGAAGTACAGACCACTGACGAGTGATGCCTCACCTGCTGACACGTGCCATGACCGCTGCATGCTGAAGGGCAGAACGGTGACGTTTCCGGCATCAAGCAATCGTCCCCTGTGTACCCTGCAGCAAGCCAGGTGCCCTCAGGATGCTCAGGATATAGTAATGCAACTCATGATGCGCGCATCGTCAACCGTGTAATCCTTTGTGAAATGAGAGACATCGATCACTGTTTGCGCATACTCCTTCTCCAAGCATGCTGCGTCTCTTCAAATCCGGTTGCTGGCCTGAAGCTTCTTCGCTTCAAGCCGACGACTCGGGCGCATCTGATCACAGACACTGATATAATCTGCAAGGGCACTCGTGCTGGTAGCCATCCATAGAACTCGTTCAAGATTGAGCAGCAGTTCTTGAGAACTGCGTTTCTTTCAAAAACGACGAGCAGTCTGCCGCAGGACACCGCAAGAACCAGGCCTCACAAGAATGACTTCGACTTGCCAAGGGTATTTCTCCACGTGGCAAGTGACTTGATGCTGTTATTCAAAAGTTCTACAAAACAAAACCGAGACGTCCTGGTCAGGTGGGGATGGGCAGCAGATGAAACAGAGCTGAGGATTCGTAAATACCGCTGACCGAGTTACCTCTCAGTCTTAATTATACTGCTATGTCTCGATCTGACAAAAAATGCATTTGCTATAGTTGCTAGCAGAGACCCCAAAAACTACATTTTGTGTACACCCATCGATTTGTCATGCCTGGAGTGCCCGCGGTATGCTCCTGAGTATTGATCTGCCATGCCCGGAGTGCCCATGGCACGCTCCTGATCATTGATCTGCCCTCGTGGCATGCTCCTGAGCATTGATCTGCCCTCGTGGCATGCTCCTGAGCATTGATCTGCCCTCGTGGCATGCTCCTGAGCATTGATCTGTCATGCCTGGAGAGCCCGCGGCACGCTCCTGAGCATCGATCTGCCCTCGTGGCATGCTCCTGGGCATTGATCTGCCATGCCTGGAGAGCCCGTGGTACGCTCCTGAGAATTGATCTGCCATGGTTAGAGAGCCGGCAGCACTACGGAACTTATGCTGCTCAGGCAAGGAACCGTGTGGCCGCATCGTCTTCGACGTGGCACTCCTGCTAATCAGTCAAAATACCTCCACATGCGGTCATCCAACACGGCCGCCGGGCTGATGTATCTGCACACCACGTAGACAAAACCTGCGCCTAGCCCCCAACGAAGCACACCTAGAGTCTAGTCGTAACAGTGCCAAATCCCACGATGTGAAGTGCACAAGCACATTGCCTGGTCATCGCCACGCTGGAACACCGTCTGCCACTGCAGATCCGGCAGAACGCCCTGCACGGTCCAGACGACCGCCTCCAGATTGACGGAAATGACGAGGCTGCGTTTGCGGAGGTCAGCCAGAGACCTTGAGCTATCCATTCACTGTTTCCACGCCTAAATGCTCTAGCAGCTGAGTGGCCTACCAGACACCCAGGTGCTCGGTCCATTCGATTCTCAAGCGGCAGAGGATCCTCACAACAATGCTGCTCACCCACGGAGCTTCTGCTCTGCTGGTGGAAAGAACCAAGGAATCCCCCACGTGTGTGAGGGGTAATGCTTGAGCTTCTGCAATGATGGGGGTACTTGTCAAGCCCCCCCTTTCTGGTGGCCCGGCAGCCAGCGGTCACGTTGGCTCCCCATGCGCATCTTCCACAGTCTTGGTCCTATGGAGGTTGAGGAGCAGGAATGCACTCCGCGACTTCCCGAATCGCCTTCGCGAGGATCTGGGGTGAGTGGCTCCAGTCGAATGGCAGAGCCGAACGCGGAAGCAACCCCTGCTGCTGGTCAAAGTTCATGTATTTCTGAAACGTCACGTGAATCTCGATGATGTGGCAAGCCGCCCCAGAGGTCGAATGATACAATTAATTTGTCCGTTCTCGCCAGTCGCCGCAGTTTCTTTAAAGCATCCATTTTGAACATGGTCATGACGCAGCGCGGCCATCTAACCAAATGCCACATTTTCGTACCGACCTTGGGCATCAAGAACATGGCTCTGCTCCACATACCCATCCGACGAATCTCTCCTCTTGCTTTCCCGAGCAGTCCAGCTACGCCTTTGTCGCGGCCTGGAACGAGACTCGGTGATCGGAGAGAGCCCGCGGGGCCTGAGACGCGCCGCATGTGCGCTCGTCCTCTCATCCAGGTGAAATCTTGCCCGTTGGCGCCAACCGCGTGCCATGCCCTAGTCGTGAGCATCGCCGCCCATGCAAGCCTTGACCGTGACGACTGTCGTTTGGCCAAAGCTTGAGGGCCGCTCTCGGTGAGACTAGCGGTAAAAGGAGGCTAAGAACGGAAGGGTCCACCACCTTCACCCCCGGAGGCCTCCCCTTCACCTTTGCCGTCAGAATCTTTCTTCAGGCTCGCAGACTACCCGCATGCTCCGTGACTATCTTCGTTCTTCTTTGGGGTTTGCAGCGTCTGCAACGCATTGTTAATCGCAGAACAGAGGTCGAAACCTCAGAGGCAAACCGTGTCTGCCACTAAGTGGTATATCTGTCCTTCCGTGAACTCCAACCGCGCTGCGGAAACCACCGAATAACATCCGAGGGTTTCCCTGTTGCTTCACACACACACACAAAGCGGCAACCTTGTGTGGCGGATACACTGGTCATGGTAAACCCCCTGGCGTGCGCAGTCTTGCAAAAGGCGTCTTCAAGCTCTCCCCGCAGCAGACCTGCAGCTCCGCCTCCGCATGCTCCGAAATGGTTAAATTGGAGCCTGCGGAATTTTAGAGGTTTCTGTGCCGGTAGATCGATCAGAGTTTCCTGAGCCGTTAGATCAAAATCAGCAGCCGACTTAAATCTAAAGGCTTTACACACGACAGTATTTAGGAGTTCCGCCCGTGGGAATCCGCAGCTCTGTTCTTTTGCCTTCGCAAAAGAACTTCACAAGAAACTTTTCCTCGCGGAGAAATTCTTAGTGCGGCACACTGCAAAAAAAATTACCCCACATTTTAACGTTACTGTGGAAGTTTAAACCCTTGACGACTTACTACAATGAGCAATCAAGAAGGTGAGCAAGGCGCGTCGGAGAACGATGCTGGCGCGGTTGGACAACCGGCTGCGAAGTCCGGGATGGAAGTCCTGTTGGAGCAACAGGGCGGAATGATGAAGCTCATGATGAAGCAGATGGAGACTCTCGCAGCGAGAGTTGAAGTCGCGGAGGAGGCAGCAGCGAAAGCCGTTTCGCAGGCTGGTGGTTCCGCTCAGAGCGGAGACGCGGAGTTGGAGGCATTAAAAAAGCTCCCGTATGTCCCACACGTTGAAGGGAATCCGTTCCCTGCGAGACCTGCGACAATGGAGACTGACATGCCGCAGATGTACGACCTGTACAACGACAAGACCTACGACGCCCTCTCCAAACGCACCAACTCGTCCATGCGTTACGAGCAGTTGGTGCTTGCCCCTGCGCTGTCGTACATGCACGATGCGATCGCGTTTTCCTAGGTGACCCTGGACTGGTGTCAAGATGAAAAGGATCCCCCAACGGTGGAGGAATTGAGTGAGCGCGTTTTCGCAGCGCACAACACATTTAAGGGCGTTTTTTCGCTCCTGAACAACCGTTACACCATGTTGCAGCTCAGAGCGAGCATGGAGTCTGACGCAACGTCGCACGGCGGAGCTGAGGCGTTGCGGGCGAAGTTGGCTTTCATCGAGGAGAAGGTGTACGCAGGCAGCGACGGGTTGGTAAGCGACTCAGTGCTCACGAAGTGGTTGAAGGAATTCGACACCACGAAGGCGAAGGCCGTGATGAACACGCACGCCAAGGCCAGCGCCAAAGTTTCGACTTTTCGTGACCGTCAAGGAGGCAAGGGCAAAGGCGCTGGAAAAGGTGAAGGTGGCCGCGGCAGCGGCAAGGGAGGTAAAGGGTCAGGGCTTGGGCGAGGCGCCCAAGCCCAGACCTAACTTTCCGATCACGGAAAGGTTGGACGCCTTCCGCCCCTCGGGGCGTTCAACGGAAAGAGCCCACCCTGCAGGAAAGGGTGCGGAGCAGAAGGGGGGCATGGCGCGCAGCTGGCGCGAACTCAGAGGTGATGCAGTGGATCAGCAAAGGGGCAAGGATGCGATGGGTCGACAAGGCGCCTCTGCCTTTCGATCACGGAGTGTCGTTGGGCGACGCCACCCCTCCGCAGCTGGAGTGGATGGCCGCAGAGACCGAGCGGTGTCTCAGAACGGGCGCATGGGTGCGAGCGAGGAGGCGACGACACGTATCCCGAGTGTTCCTGGTGCCGTAGCCGGGGACGAACAAGTGGCGTCTAGTGATGGACTTCCGCTGGTTGAACGCTCACTGCGTGAAATCTCGCTGCAAGATGGAGACGTTGAAGAAGCTGCGTCGGCTCGCCAAGCCGAACGACTGGTGCTTCAACTTCGACCTCCAGGACGGTTACCACGTCGTGGGGATCGACCCCGCCTTCCAGGAGTACATGCAGTTCGACGTGCGGGGGGAATTATTCCAGTGCGGCGCCCTTCCCTTCGGCTGGAACGACTCGCCACGAATCTTCGTCAAGGTCATGAAGGCGCTCGTGGAGTGCCTTCGTTCTCCGAGATCCGCGGAGGATCGGCGGGAAGTGCGGAAGCTGCAAAGCGGAAGCAAGGCGCGACGACGTTGGGCAGCTCGCAGACAAGCTGGAGGATGCGGCCGCGAGGAGCATCAGCAGGGGGCGCGGGTGCTCCCTTACATGGACGACTTCCTGTTGCTGCTAAGCAGCAAGCTCGAGGCGCTCAGGGCGCGCGAGCTGACATCTCGGGTCTTGGTGAGACTCGGATTGTCGCGCAACGAGAAAAAGGGGCAATGGGAGCCGACGCAGCTGGTGGAGCACCTCGGGCTCGAGGTGGACCTCAAGGCAGGACAGTTCCGCGTGACACCGGCGAGGCTGCAGAAAATTCACCTGCAGTCCAAGGCGCTTCTCAGCGAGGTGTCGCGACAGCGGAGGTGGCTCCCAGCTCGGAAGCTGGCAGCGTTCACGGGGCTCTGCCAGTCTGTGTATCTGGCAGTCCCTCCGGCGAGATTGTATCTCAGGGAGCTCCACTTCGTGCTCTCCACGAGGCGGGGATGGGGCGCGAAGGTGAAGCTCACACGGCAGGCGTGGAGCGACATCGAGTGGTGGCTCAGGCTGCCGGCTCAGAGCCGGTGGAACGGTCGCAGGATCTGGCGCAGCCCCACGAGAGCGAAGGTGCACACCGACGCGTCTCTGTTCGCATGGGGCGGGGTGCTGAACCTCAAGCACGCGGCAAGAGGATTCTGGTCCGACGAGCTACGGCATCTACACATCACGCACCTGGAGTTGGAGGCCGTGTACAAAACGGTGCAATCCTTCCTGAGAGAGCTCACCGGCAAGGTGGTGCGCCTCTACTGCGACAACCAGGCGGTGGTGGCCATGCTCTCGCACTTTACGTCGCGCAACCCGGAGCTGATGAGGCGGATGCGGCGCCTGTGGATCCTGCTGGACTTAAACGACATCGAGCTCCAGGCGAGGTACATCAGAAGCGAGGCAAACGAGTGGGCCGACCGCTTGTTTCGGGACCGGGACCTGGACGACTGGCGGCTGAACCGCAGGTGGTTTCAATGGGCGGAGCGGGAATGGCACCAGCACACCGTGGACCGCTTCGCCTCGCAGCTCTCAGCCCAGCTGCCGCGCTCCTACGCACAGTGGCACGACCCGGGGTGCGAGGGCGTGGACTCTTTGGCCTTTTCCTGGCTAGGAGAGGTCAATTGGGTCAACCCCCCGTGGTCCCTCCTCGACGAGGTGGCGCACAAGCTGCGGGAGGAGAAGTGCGCCGCCACGGTGGTGGCGCCCTACTGGCCGGGGCAGATGTGGTTCCAGCAGCTGGAGGCCATGGCCGACGAGGTGGTGATCTTGCCCCGGGGCAGGGACCTCTTTACTCCCAGCCGGCTGGGAGGGTCCGAGCTGCTCGGGGCCTCAAGCTGGGACGGCATCATGTTCCGCATCTCCGCCTCCCGGTGAGCCATTACCTGCAGGATGGGAGGCGGGGAGCCGGGCCGGGCAGGCGCCGCAGGCGGGGCTGGCGAGTGGCCTCAAGGTGAAGGTGTACTGGCCCCAGGATGATGCCTTGTACACCGGCACCGTGGGTGACACGGGGTCGGACGGCCTAACCCACATTGCCTGCGAGGATGGTGACAAGGAGGACCTGGACATGAGCAAGGAGAGGTATGAGGTGCTCCCGGCAGCGGTGCAGGAGGTGACTGGCTGGGATGCGGCGCTTCAGGAGCGCTGGAGAGGAGAGCTGGGGGACAGCTCCCTCACTGAGCTGGCAGTGCAGATGCAGGGGGCAGCATTGGGCGGCAAGACGGTGGGCAACTACCGGCCGAAGGCTCGGGCCTTCATGGCGTTCTGTGAGGCGGAGGGCAGACAGTGGCTTCCGGCAACGGGGGCCACGGTGAGGCTGTACATTGCTCACATGTTGGACAAGGGCACGGTGCAGGCGTCCAACATGCAGCCCTACCTATCCGCCATCAACAACTACCACGAGGACATGGGGTTCCCCGGGCCTGCCAGGGGCCGGGCGATCTCCAGAGCAGTGAAGGGCATGGCCCGCCTCCAGGTGCAGGCGGCTGAAGCCGCGGGTGAGGAGCAGACGGTGCGGACCTGGCTGCCTGCCAGGCATGTCTCGGCGGTGCATGCGCACGGGCTGGGGCTGGAGCCGGTGGGCCGGGCAGCTACGGAGCTGCTCAGGGCGTGCACCTACGTGGTGTTTGCCTTCGTCACTTTCGGCCGGCCAGAGACGGGCGTCTCCATGCGCAGGGTGCACATCAGCATCACAGGTGATGACATCTCCGTGGTTCTCCACAAGGAGAAAGGCAGGGGGCACGTGCGCCTCAGGAGGAGGCTCACCATCCCCGCAGCGGGGGTGGCGGGGCTTGTGCAGCTCCTGCAGCACTGGCAGCAGGTGCGGGATGCCTGTTGGGGGCATCGCCCGGTGACGGGCTCGGAAGTGCAGGGCAGCTACTGGAGGCTGCCGTGGGAGCAAGGAAAGCTCCAGTCGGCGCAAGCTAATGGCTGGGTGCAGTTGGCATTGGGGAGGCTTGGGTGTGTCCCTCCGGAAGGGGGACACTTCTCTGGCCACAGCACCCGCAAGGGGGCTTGTACCTGTGCCAGGGCTGTGGGCGCGGCGCTTGAGAAGAGCTGCTTCCTGGGCGGCTGGTCTCAGCTGTCCTCTGCCATCCACTCCTACATTGACCCGGCAGCTGTTCCCGACGAGCACATGGAGAAGTACTTCGGGTGGACCACTCCGAGATGGCGACAGCAGCAGCAGCGGCAGCCTGGCACAGAGCAGTGTGCCTAATGATCTCTGTTACATGGCAATGAGATGTGAAGAGCAAAAGAAATGGTTAAATTGGAGCCTGCGGAATTTTAGAGGTTTCTATGCCGGTAGATCGATCAGGGTTTCCTGAGCCGTCAGATCAAATCAGCAGCTGAGTTAGATCTGAAGGCTTTACACACGACAGTATTTAGGAGATCCGATAGCGGGAATCTGCAGCTCTGTTCTTTTGCCTTCCCTACCCACCCAACCCAGAAGACTCTAAACATTTTGCCTTAGAAGCTGTGCATCAGCCTAAAAAGCACGCGAAGCTGTGAATCAGCCTAGAGAAGACATTCCAAAAAGAGATTTTCTCTCACACACTTAAAAGCATGTAAGAAGAAAGCTATTTTTAGTGAAATGCTATGCAGTGTGCCTGTTGGCAATGAGATGTGAAGAGCAAAAGAAATGGTATCAAACAGGAATGCCATCTTCGGCGCCTACGTTTTGTACCCGCAGTGTGGCATCTTGTTTGGCCTCTTTGTTGGTTGTAAGTATGCGCCCTATACTGTCCGAGAGCATTGGAATATTCCCATACTCTAGAATCTTGGGGAGCTTCAGTTAAGGTTTCATATTAGCAAAGTGGTGAATGTAGTCAATTGCGCTCAGATTTTAACGAACCTGTTACCGCTGGTCGGTGCCTTGTGCGGTGCTGACCTATTCACGCTTTCTGCACTTTTTTCTCTTCCATCAATTTCCGCATTGATCATCTCAATCGTTGCAGCAAATTGCCCCCATCCGCCGTGACATCATGCGCAGCATTCATCAACTCCTGCGCTACGCCTTCAGACCGTCTGCAGCTGCGCCGGCCTCTTTCTCAGGAGGCGGTCCACCTCCAGGACTTGAAACCTCACTCTCCACTGTTGGCGGCGTCTAAATGTTTCTATCGCATAGCACACCGTACAGCAAGGAAAAGATTCCTCGCATGAAGTGTCTTTTGTACAAAAGGAAGGGACCCGAGGCCTCGAGAATTGCCGATCCGTGTAAATGCATGTCCATGTCATTTCGCGATCTGGGTCATGCCATCACACCTTGATCTAGGGAAAAGGCATCGTCAGCTCTATTGCTGGGAGCAAGCACTCAAATTCAATTACTTTCCAAAATAAGCCATACGGCTGTTCTTCAATGCTCAAATCATTTAAGTTGACTCACGCTTGGAATAACGGAAAAGGCCAACATTTAATTTCATGAAACGTGTTGCTTGCTCCGATTGAACTCCGATTAAAACGCTCTGGCCCGAGCAAGCACTGAGACGGCCCATGCGTTGCTAGTACAAGAGGCATACCGTAGAAACAATGGCACCGCTGCGAAACGCCCCCCCGCCCTGGAACACACCTGCCATCGCACTCCATCCCAATGCCTTACAATTGTAAGGATCGAGAAAGGCTTCCACTTAGGTCTGGCAACACCTCCAGCCACACAAAACCCTAGCAGCTTCTTTCCACAGCAGTGATAGGGTGAAACAGAAGTGCCATTAAGCTACTCTGCTCCGAGGCGGCATAAAGTGATGCGCACAGCTGAATCTGAAATGGCACGACATGGATGCGACAAGCTGGCACTGGGCCCACGCGACATGGTGTTTCCAGCTGGCCCTGCGGGCGTACGACGTGTACGCACCCAGCTGCACCGAGGTGGCAAAACATAAATGCTTTCAGCTGGCGCCAAGTCTGCACAACATGAAAAAAATACAGCTGGGGGTATTTTACCCCCATACGACTATACAACCCGAGACATGGGTGCGCCCAGCTAGTGGCGAGCTTGCGCGGCATGCATGCGCCCAGCTGGTGCCGAGACCATACGGCGTAGACACAGAGGTTGAGCCCCTGCTGTGGCGATGAAGTGCAAGATTAGAGAGAGTCAAAATCTGGAAGAGCACGTAGCCGCACCAGCCATGATTGGAGCAGCGCTTTGGGCACTCTCCCAGCGGCCTGATCGTCACCCTTGAAACGTGGCCCTCTGTGCCCCCTCCCAATGGGCTCCCCCCAGCCTCTATTTCAGGCGCCGGCTTCAAAGCTGCATTCCTCCTCTCGCTATGCCGCAGAGCTGGCGAAGCCTGCGCTTGCCCCGCGAGGAAGAGTGGAGCATGCACGACACTCAATTGCACTTCATCGGCGCTCGCTGCGGAAATTAATTGCACTTCGGCGCTCGCTGCGAAACTCGATGCCTCATCTGCAAGTGACACGCATTATCTCTGCCAATCATTTGCATCAACGCCGTGGCTCCCACCACGCCCAACACTCAGATCAACTGTGCGCCGCTCTGTTTCACTTGCTTCAAGAATAGGAGAGCGTTGCAGGCGGCCATTAGCGTTCAATGAGAATGCACTGCGGAACTATGGAAACGGTTTGCGTGTTTAAGTTTTGCAATACACAACTTCCTGCAGCGTGTGCACCTGGCAACGCCACTAGCTGCATTTTCCACTCGCCGCCCCGGTGCATCCTGTCCATCTTGGCCTGGGGGAGGGTCTGTGCACCACCCCACACACCGGCCGCCAGCACTTACCCCTCTGAAGAGGAAACCAAAAAATACGAGCGCCCGCTTCGTCAGCCTTCAAGCCCTGTCAAGGAAAACCCATCAAAAGCACCCATCTCGCTCCCCCTCACAGGCCGGGGAGAGGCTCGCCCACCCAGCTTACTTCCACACACCCTCCTCGTCCTCCTGGCTGGCTGCTTTCACAACTGAATGCCAGCCAGTTGCCAAGTGGCGCTGCAGTGAGCATGGGAGAACTTGTGCTGAGTCCACAGTGAGGCTCACGTTTATGCGCTCCAACATGGCGGCAGCAGATGTTTCGGGGGGGGATATGATGAAGCTGAGATATGCAAGGAAACGGGGCGCTCCGGGTTGCACCTGGGGGGCCTCCAGAAACAGCGCGCTGTGATTCGAGTCAACGCACACTCCCGACCACGTGCTGCGGAGCCGAAGAAGGGGCACACCACCGTGGATCAACGTGCCCACTGCATGACACCCGGTGTAAACCGCAGAGCAAAGCGGCGGCGGGTTCGGGGCACGGCGCTGAAATGTGTCCCAGCACGCACTGGAAGGCATTCTGGAGGAATCCCAACGACTTTGCCGAACCAAGGAAGTGAATGAAGCGGAGTTAGCAACAAATATCGGAGTGCATGAAGGTCCCGAGGAGAAGCGCAGGTAGTAAAACCGTAAAGAGCTTTCCCCTGGCGGGCACGCAGTCATGCAAGTCGGTTTCAATGGGCAAAGTTGGCTACCCGGCAAGTGCAGTGGCAGACATAGCATCGAATGTGAGGTTTTCAAGACGAGACATTGATGGCTTTGAGAGTGGCGCTTTCAGACCCGGCTCAGCAGGGAGCCACGCTCCTGTGAGGCTCGAGGGATAAACACTTCAGTTCAGCGGGCCAATCTTACCCATCGACAGTCGTTTTGAAAACGTGGAAGCACTGTTCAAAGCAAGCGCAAGTTGTGATCCCAGGGGACACATATCTGATTTCAAGCCGCCCGCACGACAATAAGGCCCATATAACAACACTTGTCGTCGAGACCAAGCGGAGCACTTCTCGCCCTGGCGCATTTTCATGCTTCAAAAACTCGCAGCAGGCCGAGGGCGAGCACTGTGCGCTGCCCTCCACTATCGCAGTGCTTAAAAGACATCTCCCAGCCGACAGCGAGCACCGAGCGCGGTCCTCCACTATCGTGAGGGATGACCTGCTATGGATCAATCCTTATCCTGCCGGTGTTTTCATCAGGTGATAAGACACTTGTGCACGAACGTATGACAAACAGAAGCTCACAAGGAAATATCCAGGGACTAATTCGAAGCAAAGCACAAACACAAGCACGCACGCACAAACACACCCACACTTTGATCCCCGGTGTGGATACATAGTGCAGCCGATCTTCTCTGGTTACATGGGGCCAAAGGAATCGGTCCAAGGGTAAGCCAAACACGCATTAACACACACATATCAGAGGGAGAGAAGGCCAATGCATGGTGCGTATTGAAAGGCAAAAAACGTACGTGCACGGAAGTAGGTAGTCAGCCGTCAGTTGGCAAGCTGGGGTAGCCAACTGCAAAAACAGATCAAATAAAGGCGTGTCAAGGCGGCGAGTCAAGCACTGCGCGAGGTGAGAACGGATAGAGGGGACACTTGAAGGAGGATGACGTCCCGAGAAAAAGTAAGTCAGATTTGTTTTTTGATTAGTAGCTTTTGAGCTTCAAAGTACGCCCACTTCTCTTGCATAATTATACTTTCTTCGAGATTAACTCAGCAATAGCTGCACGCGAGGCCTGAGGCGCAAGGATACGACCCTCGCTGTATCACGCAATATACGTGCCAGGGTACGAACTTCAACGGCGAAAGCTAAAGCGCTTTCAATATTTCGCAGTGATAACATATGTGCTCCTCCTTGCAATGTTCAGTAAGCGCGCCTTAATACCCGTACGGTATTGGAATATTGATTTCGCACTGAGTACATTTGTGTTCCTCCTTGTGGAGTTCATTACGTATGTATTGTCATGTCTCCGTGTATCGAGCGCAGTTGTTGACACAAGAAAAGCTTCCTTGACCTGAGAGCAATCTTCTCCAGAACGAAAAGGTGGACAGTCGCAGCGACCGAGCTCCTCGTTACAAGTTCCATATGTCGTGCAGTCCTTGTGGCAGCGACTTGCATGCTGAGGTGGAACACTTCGTAGCGAGGAGCTGCGATCTTGCTTCTTCGAGGAGTCGTGCGCTTTTGAATCGCTTGGTACAAACACATGTTTTGTACTTCCACAAAAAGCGATCTCCCAACACAATGTGGCCATTAGCACAAGTAGCCAGCCGATGCTCGCCCACAGGCTCATTGTGAGCAAAGAGCAGGCGAACTTTACCAACTCAACATCTGACCAATTATCGTGTACGCAATGTTCTTGGCATTCGCTACAACATCAAAGCCAGTTGACGGGCTCGAGGTTCAACCCGGGCATCTAAAAAGAGGCCAGCCAAGCTAAAAGACAGTTCCCAACTCTGCATATCTGCTCAAAGTTTTTCAACAGACATTGTGGAGCACGCAAGGCATATCGAAAATCGAAATGTTATATATCTCAGAATATATCAGCTTTCTTCTAGTTCTCAGAACGATAAGCCCTAAACCTGAGGCGAAGATTTCGTAAACAAAGAGGAAGACTGTCGTGTGACCGTCATCCTTTTTATGAGATCTGAAGATTTCGATGCAAGTATTAGTATATAAGTGTCACTTAGCTACAAGCTAGTTAACAGTACACGTGTACGATATACACACCACTATACTCAGACTTTACGTGATACAAGTACCAAGCACGACATTTGACGATTGCGTTGTTAGATTATCAGTTCAGGATTAGGGCTCTGAGGATGCATTCTCGCTCTGGATATCGGATAGGGATACCGTCACAGTGGCTTCTTAAATTGCAAAGCAAGCGAAAGCAGAATCACGCGTACGATAGCCAAAGTGAGCCGAAGTTACGACTCAGATTATTCGAGATTTTGATACTCTAATGGTATATAATCCTTGGAAGCTTCCTCGGCGAGCCCGAGTGTTTCCTTTCCTGTGAAAAACGTTTTTCTTGAGATCTTAGGAGCTCTATTCCTTAGGTGTTATCTCTACCAATTTTGGTTGCTATTGAGAAACCTCGCACATTAGTTGATATTCAGACACAAACACTTAATGAGTTCGCGAGGCACACGCTTTTGAAAGAGCCCAGTTTCAACAACCTCTCCTCACGCCGCGGTCCAAGGGGAGAATGAGCGTAAAGCAACGGTCTGCACGTCGATTCCCGTTCTTCTGAAGAAACTAACGAACACAGCAAATTTTCTGTTGCTTTCTCACAGGAAACGACAATATTTCGGGAAAAATGAGCGATATTTTCACGCATCCTCTCGAGCGTACAGACACGGATAACTGGGACACTGAGAGCTGCGATTCGTGGTTTTTCTATGATCCTGGCACGTCATATGAGGTGTTTCTATCTGCTTTATGAAGTTTTCTACTCCCTTGAAAACCTTACCTGCCTAAATATGCTGATTTCGAGCTGATTCACGAGTCGTTGACTTGCGTTGGTTTGTGCTGTCAACAGCGAAACCGATCTCTTCGCTCTCATGAAGTTTTAGCAACCTTCGCAAACGCTTTCACGAGTTTTCCATACCAGGTTAGTCGTGGAAGAAGCCCTGCTTCACTTCGGCATATTTCTATATCCGCGGCTCTGTATTTCATGGCACTGTTGTTGCGCTTCTCTGGTGTGAATGCTGCTGCTTGCACTTCTGCCTGCTTTCCCTTTGTCCCTCTGCATCTTCAATAGTATGGACGATAGTATAAATATCTGAGGTACTTACCACACTTTCTGTATCTTTCGTTGCACAGGCACGCCTGAAGTTTTATGTGAATCAAAGTACGACAAACCTGTGCTATGTCGGTGGCATGGTGGTGGGCGCAGTCGAAGCGTTGATTCGCAGCATGTTCTTTCATAAGAGACTCTACATATGTGCAGGTGACGGCCATCAGCCGAGTTGGACCGCTGAGAGCTCACGTATTCCATTAGTAAATCGAGAACCAAATATATGAATGCAGACAACTTGCAGGATGCAGAGACATGAGGAAGGAAAGCGATAAGCATATTCAAAGGAGTGGCGTCGACGGTAAGAGCGCTATAATCGTATCGCGCGTTTTACCTTAGTGTCAGCCTGGAAGGTCATTCAAGAACTGTGGAATTGCGACCGGGTCCCATATTCAGCAGCCCTCGAAACTGGATCGTGTTACTGTTAGGTGAAAGGACAATATTGCTTTTCCGGCTACAGAATGATGTGGGTGAGAGCGAAGTGCATACATTCTCTTTGCACTGCTACCTCGAGCCGTTTGCTCAACAGAGAGTAGTGAGGAATGTAGAACAGTTCTTTTCGCTACGCTGCGACACTGCTGCCCTGAGATATTTCTTCGGAGGACCTCTTTTAAAGGACAAGTGACCAGACCGTTGTAAGAATTCATATTTGGAGTAACGATTTCGTTGTTCCTTGTCCAGGAAAATCTGTCCTTATGCACCACAGTAAATATAATACATTATTGAGATGTGCAGCATGGGGCTAAAAACTTATGTTATTGAACCATTGCGCTTGCAGTGGTGGCTTTCTACCTGGGATTGTAAACTGGGAACACAAAACCCATACTGTGGTGGGATTCTGTAGCGAGCCTTCTGAGATGTATTGAAGGACTACAATATGCGAAAAACGTTCTAGTTGGGGGTTGAGAACTAGCACGTTTAACCGTCGATGTTATTTCGTTAGCGAGACTTTCAATATCGAATGCCGGCAAAAATTGTTCCTACTTTTGCCAATCATTGCCAAATGCTGGGTGATTATTGTCCTCACAACACTTATTTCCCATTATACACGAAGACTGTGTTGTCCGATTAACATGTGTACGGGGACTACGTTGCCAACACAATAAGATGGTGGATGCAACGCAAACGACTGTATTTGTAGTCCCACGCCATTGGCATTCATATTTCCGGCCTTCACATTAGTCACCGTGATATATTTCAGTGGCCATTCGGTGTGAGGTACACGTCTATTCAAGGTCAACATTGCAAATCTGGTGCACTAGTCAGGTTGGGAAGTCTGTATTTTCTGCCTCCACTAGTGTAGCAAGAAACAGAACAATTTGCTACTCATTAAAGAGTGAGCTGCAAACCTCATCTGGTGCAGTCATTTCTATTTCCTAGAAATGGTGGCTAACCAACCCTGCTGCTACAGGACCTAGGATTAGTAAAAAATGCCTCCATCCACCAACCAGTGGGCAGGAATGTGGCATCATTCATCCCCTCAGCAACGTGGTCTGCTGTGAGGCCTCCCTTCCCATGACTTAGCCAAGTTAGGGATATCCAGAATTCATCTCATCCCAGCCCTTTGGCCGAGTGTCATCACCCTGCATCTAAGGGTTCAGCTCAAGGTGCATTTCTCATCTGTGACAGAGCTGTCATTCTTGTGTGCTTGTTCCTAGCTTGCAAATGAAGGGTTCAGAACTCGAGACAATCAGGCCCGAGTTCTCAGTCAAATCAAGAGCTTTTCCCCTGCTCTGAGAGCTAAAATAATTAAGCAAGCTAGGAAAGGGTCTTGTTCCCACGATAACAATAATGAACCCTTGCAGTCTCAATTGCAAACTGTACTCCGTTGAACTAAATGCCTCTATACAACTACTGAACTATAGCAGGAGAGGCTGTAACTATAATTATCAAAGATCTAACAATGTAATATTCTATATAGATTAGGTTCGATGGTGATATTCAACTCTCTACACGCAAGGGCGCTGTTAGTACTGCTGTTGAGCATGCCCAACTCGTAGGAAAGCAATGGGCATTGCATAACAATATTGTTTCTTCCTCCAATGCACCCAAATTCACCATTGTGTGATCCGACAAAGTCCAGGCAGAACCTATTGTCGATAGTGCGCAGGGAATCTCTAACATGCAAGTAAGAAGTCCTCGCTATCCATGCAGAGTCATGCCAGAGTATCCCAGCCATCACATTGGATGTATAAACCAAGCGTGTTTAGTGCTCAAGTTAGAGAGATCACTCAGGGTCGTCAAACGCACTTGTATTGTCACCATTCGAGGCGCCCGCTGGGCTGTTTGTCTTTGAACCCCGCCTCGATCCTGGGGAATCACCCGACTTTCCTGAGCCCTTCGATCCTTCTTTATCTGCCAGCCTCCATTCACACCTCTAAGGCTCTAATCCTGCTCTGACATGTCACTCCAGAATGCACCACCACTAAAAAACGCATCATTATTCCATGCATCTATGCGCACACCGTGCATATTGCCACAGAAAGCCATGGTGAGGACTGCAAGGTAAAGGGAAGTCGGCGCTACTGGAGAGTGCAATGGAAATTCTGAGGGCCCTGACAATCGTCCAACACTTCATGCACCACCACAAATGCTCATTCTCTCACATGTGTCAGGCCGAGGCAGCTGGGAGTGAGAGCTTCAAGATGCCGAGACTCCCTGCCACAAACTTTTCATGCACCCACGCACAGACGGTGCGAAACATCCGTGCGTGTGCCAATGGTATTATGCGGCGCATCTGCGTCAACCCACTGCACAAGGAGTCACTGGACACAACTGGAATGCCGGCAGCATGTTGAAGCCCCGCGCCAGGTGGCACCTTGCAAGCCGCCCCGTTGGATGCGCGGAGAACACCTCTGCAAACGTTGGTTCACAACGATGCCAAGATTGTGTATCTACGAGCGTGGATCACATCTCTCCCAATGCAGGCCCAATACCATGCCAGGATATACCATCCCCGAGCTACCCACTCCTTTTGTAGCCTGCGTACCTTCAGCGCCGTTGTGTGCACGGCTGTTCGGCCGCGGCTTGTTCGTCACGACTGGGTGCACCGTCTGCGTGCTCGTCAGCAGCTTGAATGCGTCCGTCAGCTGAAGTTGCAGCGCTCTCACTCGAGCCGCCGCCGCAATGGCCTCAGCCTCCTCGGCCTCCGTGGGGAAGATAAAACCTAAGCGCCCCTCCACTTCCTGGACCTCTCCTCGACCGCACCTCCAGCCCGCCCTCTCATGTCCTCAACCCCAATTATCAAATCATACTCCCAGCCTGGCTGGAAACGCAAAGGTAATCGAGCAAAGGCAGGGACTCGCAGAATCGGGCGGTCCTTGGCATCATCTATGTCAGTGCTGAAGGGTTTCCTGCAGTGTGCGACAAGATGAGGCCACATCATTCATTGTTTGGTGGTTGGTGGAGGAGCCAGGCAGAGCAATACAGGGAATGGAAAAGGGAGTGAGGGAGTTAGCCGGTGGCCGTGGTGACAAATCACCTGCTGCGATGCGTCCGCCACCAGGCGTTGAGCGCCGTACGCCTTCAGAATCACCTTCCTAGCCGGCATATCATCGCCCTCCGCAGAGCTCTCTACTGCCGCTGTCAATCCACGGTCAAGAGACAGCGCTGCGGGAGTCAGGACCATTGAGATGTTCCATTGTATGCAGTCACCGTGGTAGAGTGTGGGATGGGTACAAGAACCGCCAACCATGTCAGAACAGCCTTTTGTGGCGCACATATAGTGGCATTGGCATCTCAAAGGAATTTAGGGAGGACCCAGACCCCTGAAGGGGGAGGGCAGGGCCTCGGGAATAGGGGGATGGGGTCACCAGGGAGTCCCAGCACCGAGCATGCAGCTTTCACTGTTTTGGGAGTTTCGAACTCTGCACCTGCTCGGAGCCGAGAGACCCCCGCGATGCTTCAGTGGCCTTCAACTCAGACTCTAAGAGATAAAGGTGGAAACGGGGTACAGACTGCAGCCCAAAACCGAACTCGAGAGGGGGGAAGGGTTCCGTCGAAGCAGAGGGTAGAAAACCGAGAGCCGAGGGAGATTGGAGATGGGGCTGTGCCTGGCTGCATCAGGTGCGATGCCTGCAAGCTACAGTCCTGTCACCCTCTCCCCCGCAATAACCCCCCAAGCACCTCCCATAAACAAACGATTGCTTCCTTCAACTACAAATAACCCCTCACCCTGCATCTGTCCCGCCCTTCACTTTCTGCCAGCCCTCCTCCCTCGTCGCACCCACCGACCTCCTTCCCGGGCCTCGTCAATTTGAGGTCTACATTGAGCTGACGCACAGCCATCGTTGGATTCGTTCCTCAGGATCAAGCAGGCTAGGGCTCAGGATCAAGCAGGCTAGGGCTCAGGATCAAGCAGGCTAGGGCTCAGGATCAAGCAGGCTAGGGCTCAGGATCAAGCAGGCTAGGGCTCAGGACCAAGCAGGGGGCTCAAGCAGGCTAGGGCTCAGGATCAAGCAGGCTAGGGCTCAGGGTCAAGCAGGCTAGGGCTCAGGATCAAGCAGGCTAGGGCTCAGGGTCAAGCAGGCTAGGGCTCAGGATCAAGCAGGCTTGGGCTCAGGGTCAAGCAGGCTAGGGCTCAGGACCAAGCAGGCTAGGGCTCAGGATCAAGCAGGCTAGGGCTCAGGATCAAGCAGGCTGGGCTCAGGGTCAAGCAGGCTAGGGCTCAGGATCAAGCAGGCTAGGGCTCAGGGTCAAGCAGGCTAGGGCTCAGGACCAAGCAGGCTAGGGCTCAGGATCAAGCAGGCTAGGGCTCAGGATTAAGCAGGCTAGGGCTCAGGGTCAAGCAGGCTAGGGCTCAGGATCAAAGTACGCGCCTGCAGGCGCCGCTCCTTCTCTTTGATGGCATTCACAAACTGCACTGCTTGGTGCTGGCAGCGGCACGCCACCACGCTCCCCCCTCAGTCCACTCGCCGAGTGAAACAACGCACATAGACCAAAGGTAGACACCGTTGCAGGCAATTCAGAGGACAAAGCTCAACAGGCTCGACCCAAAAGGATTCTGCGCCACGTGGCACGGGGCTGGAGATTTCGAAGCAGGGTCCACAAGCGGATACCCTGTAGAGTCCGCAAGCGGATAGCTCGTAGACAACAATCGTATTTATTGTTCCTACCGACTCAGACGCTGCTGGCGAGCTGAGCTGCAGGCGGCTGCCTCACACTGAAGGGCAGGTCTGTTCGGCCTCACTCCCGGTCGCACCTGGGATTCTTTCAGTAGCCTCTCCGTTACTTCCTGCTCGCGCTGATGTGCTGCTTCCCGAGTCATTTGTTCATCGTCATCCCCCCACTTGGAGCTGAGGGCCCGCTCCCCCCGGCATACCCCCAGCTTCCCTCGCAAGCTCAACTTGATTCAACAACCCCGTCATCCTCGCGGACTGGACAGCAACCGGCTTGAGGGCTCACACGGAGGGCCTCACCTCAGGGGGTTTCACACGGAGGGCCTCACCTCAGGGGATGAGGGCGCCGTGGTAAGTCCGGATCCTCCTCCTCATCCTGTGCTTCAAACCCCCTTCTCTTGTATCGACCCATGCCATTGCACAAACCGATCCAAGCCAGAGAATGAGGGAGGGTGCCATTCACGCTCCATGCAGCCCGGACAAATGTCAGGCTCCCAGATCAGCTTGCTGCAAGTCCAGCAAAGGGGGGCCTTCAGGCTGCCTCGATGCAGCTCAGACAAAAGGGGCTTGTCAGGTAGTCTCAGTGAAATTCCAGCACAAGGGGGTGGTCAGAGGGACTCGGTGTAAGACAGACAAAGAGGGGGGCATCACAGAATCTCGGTGCGTCTCAGACAAAGGCCGGCACATCGGAGGGTTCAGACCTATCTCACGTCCCACGGCGCCAAGCAAAATGCAGGCTCAAGGCCAATACAGGCACAACAAGCCCCGCATCTGGAGGCACGTCGGAGCCCCTATCCGCTATCGACCGCCGCTCCAATCAGGAGAGCACAGTGGTGTCTCGTGGACCCCCGGGGGGCTTGAAGGGCTGAAAAGTTGTGGGAGGGAAGCTTGGGGAAGGGCATATTGGATCGCTACGTGGATGAGGGGATCCATGTCTATTCTATAAGAGGTACTCTCGCGGGGAGGTGATGGTGATGCGAGGGAACAGCCGCAAGGGTGGCTGGCAACAAGGGGGGAGTTAACACGACCCCCTCAAGGAGGAATCGGGTGACGGATGGGCATACTTCATCGTATTCGGCATCGGACCCATTGATGCTTTCCTCACCCTCGGACTCCTCACCCCTGTACCTATGCCCCATTCTGCGTGGCACCCCTCGGCACCACCTCAGTGGCCCTGTGCCGCCTGCCATGCCAGCCAGATCGCACCACCACCGCGCCGCGCATGCCCTCTTTCTTGGAACCACACAGCACCGCTGGAAGGGAGCATCAGGCTGGCAATCACGAGCTACGCAAGCCCCCGCGGGACCAAAGCCGAGACAGAGGACTGGGTGGGCAGCCAGGCGGCCAGGAGTTGAGCACCTGGTTGCAGGGGTGTCCCCCCCTTTGCAGGAGTGTGAATGCACGGTGAACACAGGCGTGAACACCGTAGAGTATAGCTGCAGCCGCCCATCCCCATCCATCTGGCTTGGATCGGAGGGACTCGCACCTCGCGCTGCCACTCTCCGGATGGAGTTCCCTGACTAGACCGTAGCAACCACAGCGGCCCGCGTGTTGCCGAATGGCGCGCAACCTGTCCGAGGCTTGCCAAGATTACAATTCGCCCCGGCGAGGAGTTCGGTTGCTCTCGGCGCACAGCTGGCGGAGCATTTGCCAGCTGGATACGAAGGTCCGCTGCCCCCCTCAGAGAGCCGCAGCGCATCTCTGAGCGCCGCCTCCCACGGGGGCAAAGCAGCTGCGAGGGCAGCGACCACATTACTGCGGCGGCAAGGAGTGGCGAAGGAGGCTGCACCGTGTCCTCGGGCTTGCAGTATACGAGGTCGCACACTGCCCCCCGTGCCATGATGCGCCCAATGGTGTCCGTCTGCCCGCTCTCGTTGACCTTTGCCTGCAGCCCCCCTCATCCACGCTCCTCACTTAGCGGCAGCTCTTCGTGATTGTGTGCCGCTCCAGATCTCGGCAGCAGCCTCCATGGAACTGGTGCATCTGAGGGTAGCTCCTATTCGCTGGCGCCTCTGAGGGCAGCCGCTCGCGCTCCAGGCCTTCATGCCGACCTCCTATTCGCTGGCGCCCTGTGGGCTACTCGTTCACCTCCCAGGCCTCGACGGCAGCCTTCTTGGCACTGGCGTGCTTGGGGGCGGGCGCTCACCTTCCAGGCCTTGATGGTCGCCTCTTGGGAGCCCGTGTAGAACACCTTCTCTCGATGGCCGATGCACAGCGCTGTGATTGGGCCAGCATGGGCTGCAAGGCAGGCAACAATCCACGTGGCATCGGCTCAGCAAACGTGTCTGAAGCAGGATTCGGAAAGGGGGTTTGGACCTGCGTCGAATCATAGCGGACTCCATCCCCCCCCCTGGAGGGACTAGGTCCAAGAAGACGGGGTGCGGGGGAGGGAGGCTCCGCGTTCAAATGCGCAGGCGTCCCTCAAAGTCACGCGGCGTGGCATCCAGTCAACGGTCGTAGCAGGCAATCAAATCAGGCCAATGCGGCCATAGAAACGGCCAATCTGCAACTCGAGCATGCACCTTTTTCTACAACAACCACGCACTCGAACTGGCTGCACGAGCCCCCGCCGAGATCCACATCATGTGCCCTGAACTCACCCCGCCCCCACGCACATGCCCCCGCGAGCACCATGCCCCAGCAACCCCTCAGCATCGATGTGTATGGCCCTTCACCACACATCCAGCACCATTTGTCGCTTGCTTTCGGAGATATGACACAGTCGCCTTCTGACAGTCACGCACACTCCACGACGGTGCGGTCCCAGCTTCACTGGGCTCGCCGTGGCAACCCCGAGTCACAGGCAGGGGCCCCAGCCAGGGCACGTGGCTGACGGGAAGAGGGAGGCAGGGCACCTGTCCACCCACACGCGAATGGAGCGCGCGGCACACGCACTGTACAGCCTCAGCCCGTTGTTTCCCAGCAGAACACAAGTAACCGGTCCTGCGAATGCAGCCCCCTCACCTCGCCATTTCTCCCCTTTCACCGTCCAACTCCAAGGACCCCCATCCACCTACTTCCAGCCAGTATCTCCCAAGCGATGCCACGTGTATGGGGGAGTGCTTATTGCAAAAAGTATCCAAGCCTGCCATGTGTCAACGGGAGACGACCTGATCCCAGGAGTAGTGGGGTGGATTGGCCCGGCCCCCACTCGTAGGGCAAGAGAAGAAGATTGTTCGCAGTCTCCGGTGCAGCTGAGAGCCCAGGTCTGTGCCCAGTGCAACTCAGCAGTCACAGCTCAGGGTTAGGTGCTGTGCCCAGCCCTTTTGATGAGTTACGGAATCCTCACCTTCGTGACCACTCAACATCTGGGTCTGTGCCGCAGGCTCGTCACTCTGTGGCACCCACCCTCCAAACCTAAATCAGCATCACTCATTGCTCAACTGGCACAAGCTCCCAGTGCACCTGTGGTGGAGACATACTGAGCGGCTTGAGGTCCGCCAACAAAAGCCAGCCCATAATCATCCCAGTGAATGTGAGAAGCATTTAGGAACTTTACAACTGTACATCGGACAAATGGAATCTACCCGACCCGGGGGGCTTTTTGTGCCTCGCTCGCATGGGCCGCATAGGGAACTTTTAATCGGAAGCATCATTCAGGTAAGGGGAGAGAGCCAGGGGAGAGACTGGTGGGAGGGGAAGGGGCGAATGCTGGAAGAATGGAAGAGAGCAAATGACACACGCACACAAAATGCGGGGTAGCTGGTAGCTTTCCAGCTTTGCACGGCAGATCCGTTGTGGAATTACGCATCGAGCTGCGTTCCGGAAGAGGGCGGGGCCATGCCAAAATGCCACCGACATACACACACACCTAAACCAATGCAAAGCAGCATGGATATATGCATGCACCAATCACTGCCAAACACGCGAGACTGCGCAACGTCACACAACTCAATGCGTTCTGATTCCCGAGAATCGGAGTGAACGAGTCCTGCCAGCGTGCCGCCCGGTGGCTTCACAGTCGATGAATGGAGCCTGTGTGTTGATGAATGCAAACCAATGGACGGACAATGGAGGAAGCATTAACCAGAAGCGGGCACTGAGACGCTCCCCGCAGAGATCAAGGGAGGACACAGAGTGAGGCGTTCACCCCACCCTGCCTCTCCTTACGAAGAAACCAGACTAGTCTGCCTTATTCCTCAAGAGACAGTACCCACTAGAAAGGTACCACAACGACAGCCACACCCCATCACCCCCATCCATCCAGTGGGCGTTGGCGCTCCAACCAGTACACCCACTGAAAACGAAGCCGGCCCACCACCATCCCAGTGGAAAAGAGAAGCATGCAGGAACAGGGCGGGGCCGTGACAAGGTACCACACTGAGAGACGTGAGGAGCGCCCGAGGGCCCAATCACCACGTGAAGCAAAAAGCCAAGATACCACACGCACTGACTGTAAAGAGAAACAGCATGGATGAGAGCATGGCCCGTAGGCATGAACAGCACACCTTGAACGGCAAGAAGCCCGTCAACAAAAGCCAGCCCATAATCATCCCAGTGAAAATCAAACTGGGGCATGACCAGTACACACTGTTCGGCATGAGGTTTGCCAATAAAAGCCAGCCCATAATCATCCCAGTGGATGTGAGAAGCACTCAGGAACAGGGCGGAGTCGTGACAAGATACCACCTGATTCGACACATCTCAAACCGAATGCAAAGCAGCATGGATGATAGTATGTGCCAAGCATTGCCCAACATGCGATATCGCGTTTATCGCGTGTCGGACCCCGGGTAGCAGAGTAAGCGGGCCTTGCTGGCATGAACCCCAGTGGCTCACACTCGATGGATGGAACCCGTTGGTCGATGAATGCAAACCATTGGAGAGACACTGGAAGAATCTTGGAAGCAGCAACCACAAGCGGGCGCCGAGGCGCTCCCCGCAAGGAACAGGGGAGAACGCGGAGAGTAGCCGTCACCCCACCCTGCCTTGCCTTACATGAACAATACACTTGATTCATTATTGAATGATATGCATAGTTTGCCCAGCAAAGCGTGACGTGACGTACAGCCACCCAAACGCTGCAGGATGCAAGGTGAGACTGCTTCAGAACTTCAAGATGCAGCGCAAAGGCACCGGCCGGCTTAATAACAGCAGGAACTGGAAAGTCTTCCCATGTCAGGCGCCCTCATCTCACGAGGTTCACCGTAAAGATGATACAACGGGAATGGAGCGTCTTATATGGGAGGTAGCTTGGTGCCTTAAGAGCCCTCGAATAAGGCTCAGGATATGAGAGTGAAACCCCATCTCCCAAATCGACGGGCAAGAAGCGGAAAACCAGGGAGGGGCCTGTCCATGCACCGGGGTCGTGTGAGGC
The DNA here is from genome assembly GCA_001247695.2 of Cymbomonas tetramitiformis. Taxonomy (NCBI): domain Eukaryota; kingdom Viridiplantae; phylum Chlorophyta; class Pyramimonadophyceae; order Pyramimonadales; family Pyramimonadaceae; genus Cymbomonas; species Cymbomonas tetramitiformis. The sequence goes on along the minus strand of LGRX02000658.1, from coordinate 23,015 downwards.
AAGGGGAGAATGGATATGGTCCACGCACCCCGAGATTTTGGTTTTTCACAACCCACACTCCGATGTAGCTTGTGGCTGCAGCGGTCACCAGCATGGATGAGCGGCCGTTCGGGGGGGGGGGTTGTGCGGGTGGAGTAGTCATCGCCAGAATGCAAGCTCTCGGGCCTGTATGAGCGCTAAAACGCCCAAGAAGCGCGCCGTCGTATGGGAACAACAACGCTACCTCGCCACTGAGCACCTCCTCCCCGCCCACCCCTCTTTGTCAACTCTCCACTCTCCACTGACCACCTCCTCCCCGCCCACCCCTCTTGTCAACTCTCCACTGACCACCTCCTCCCCGCCCACCCCTCTTTGTCAACTCTCCACTGACCACCTCCTCCCCGCCCACCCCTCTTGCCAACTCTCCACTGAGCACCTCCTCCCCGCCCACCCCTCTTTGTGTCCCCGCCCACCCCTCTTTGTCAACTCTCCACTGAGCAGCCCCTTCTGCCGTCTCTCCATGGTGAGCTCGGGGCGTGGACTTGCAGTGAGTGTGCAGAAGCCGCGGATTACTTGAACAGAGTGTTCGTCAGGGAGGCGATTACGCGGCGGCGGCATAAAGTCATGCGCGCTGGCAGCGTAAGGGTCAGTTGAAGGGAGCTTGGGAGCAGGGAGGCAGTGAAAAGCAACAAGTGCAGACAGGGCGGGGTTCGGCTTCCGGGAAGCGGGCAGGAAGGGGGCGGTATCAAGTGAGAAGTGCCGACAGGTTAGGGAGACGCGGGCAGAGGATAGTGCAAGGCGAGGACAGCCTACAGGGCAGGGTCGAGTGAGGGCAGGTATGCTTGAAGGTGCGATCCGAATTAAGATTGCCGACGATGTGGAGAATCGAAGTGAGAACGGCATGGAGGAAGGGGCGCACGTTTCCGAGCCTGCGCAAAGGGTGGCGCCGTCCGCGGTGACCGCTAATTTACTGACATTCGGCACGTCGATATTTTCCCACAGCAGTTCCGCGCCGTATGTGCCCTGTTTGGGGAGAAGCGGGGTAGATGCCTCAATACGTTCCCACAGCGGCTCCGCACCACGTGCACTTTGCCTGGCGAGCAGGCGGCAAGTCTGAGATCGTTCCCGCAGCAGTTCTGAACCGCACGCGGCCTGCCGGGGCGCAGCGGAGGAAGCGCCTTGTAGACTGCTCCCGTCAAAGTTCGACACGGCGACACGCTCTGTGATTGGAAAAGGATTGGAGATGTGCCTAGATGGCGTTTCCGGTCTTCAACGTAGGAAGACGCGCAAGCTAACGTGGGAGGAAGACTCGATACTCGGGTCAAACCCACCTCGGGGCTGTAAGCAAGTAGAAGGGAACCATCTACGACGCCGACCCAACAGAAACTCCTCGCGCGACGCCGAGCACACGATTATCGACAAGCGGCGGATTATGAGTTGAAGAAAAACACTAGGGGCTGCCTACAAGTCCAAGGAACGGAGCTGCCGCTGATAAACGTTCTGCGGGTGCTTGTTGCTCGGAAGGCGCGCGACAGACAGATGAGGTAGTAGAAGCGCGTGGGGAGTGACCTCCTTGCAGTTGACTTTACATGCTCTGATCGAGGCCTCGCACGCTGAGAATATCACGTGGTTATCTGCGATGTAAGCGAGAGCATCCCGCGGCCGCCTTGGAAATAACTTGAGAGCACAACGACCGAGTTTAGGAAAGCGCAGAACGCTCTCCCATCACTGGGCTGGGAGCGCCACACCCCTAGTTTTACCAGCAAGTGTGAGGCTCCAAGAACAACAACCTTAGCCTATTGCAACTGTTGCTGGGGATGCATGCACGACTACGAAACGCTTTTTCTTCCCCCAAGAAATAGAAGAAAGGGCCCCTATGGAGGGACGTAGACACTAGTCGTGCGAGAAAGCGACCGGTTCCGAGTCAGGGGACGCACTTGACATCGCCAGAGCAACGACTGCGCACTTGTGGCCGGAGATCCGCAGCAGGCTCGAGCCATTGTTACTGCGGTAAGAACGGATGGATCGGTCTGGAAAAGATGCATAAACTATGCCGCCATCCGGAGAGATAACGATGGGTCGGTGCTTATCATTTTCTAGGGGCACTGAACCTCCCGCCCCCATCTTGAAAGCTGTTCTCCCTCAGGAAAATACAGGCAGCCCTGAAGAGGCATCCAGATGGTCACGGTCAGAGAGTTAAAACGATCGCAGAACGACAGTACATTCGCAACATTTTCGAGCTGATTCACCTCAACCAACTGCAGAGAGGGCGAATGCGTGATGCTTGTTTTGTTGGGGCGTCCTTCGGGTCTTTGGCCAGAGAGAGGCTGCCTCTTGTGAGCGCGGACTTCTGATTATCGCGACGGCCTCCTCGTCCCCAAACAGCGCCTGTCGCAGGGAACTGGTACGTGGAAGTCGACCGCTCCAACAGGGAAGTTGAACGCGGTTTAGTACTAGGCCAACGAACAAACCCTTGAGATACAGCTCATCGATATTCTCATTTTTGCGACAGAGCTGAATCCTGCCTCTAAGAACTCAGCGGGATTTTTGTAAATTTGTGACACTGCTGAGTGCTGCCTTTTGGTACTCGGTGATACATGCGGCTTTGTCGAAATGATGTTTATAGCTGCTAATCCTCACAATCATTCAAAATGCAGCTTCAATAATTTTTTCGACTCAACCTGCATACGAAATCGCATTCTTCCCCGGCCACCCTCTTCGTCTTGTGGATAGGCGGGAGTATGACACAACCGGACATTATTGACGAAGGTCTTCCGCAGAGTCAGCACAATCTGGCCTCCACGTCCGCGGTCCGCCCCGCCACGGCTGCGGTCTGCACCTCCAGCTCCACCACGTCCGCGTTCTGCCCTGAGGCTCGGGCAGACCGTCACAGTGCGGTTCGTAAGTTATTAAGTATGGAAATACTTAATAACTTACTAAGTATTTAAGTACTTAGTACTTAAGGGTAGGGTGCCGTGATCTCACGAATTAAAAAGTATTGATCACAATTTCCATAGTTAACACAATTAAATTTTCATCGCAAAGCTGCCACTTGTTGAAATTTATAGCGCAGAATTTTGCAACATGACCCCCTATTTTTATTGGCTAGGATCCAAGAATGGTGAGTTGACGTGGTATAAAAAAAACCTCAGGAAAAGTTACCACGTAGATTTATTTTTAGAATTTATGTATCGATTGCATATACTAAATTATCACTATTTGATTTTATAAAAAATATTTCTCGAAAATGACGTGGTAACTTTTCCTGAGGTTTTTTTTATATCACGTTGACTCACCATTCTTGGATCCTAACCAATAAAAATAGGGGGTCATGTTGCAAAATTCGCCTCTAAGAATTTTTGAAAGTTAGTTACTTTGTCGGTGTATCGGTTAAATATGGATTTTGTTATGAAATTTAATTCCAGAAAAATGGTTTGAAACCTTCTGGCACCCTACCCTTAAATAAAGTACTAAGTACTTATTTAAGTACTTAGATAAGACCATAATTTCCGATTACGAGACCATAATTTCCGGTTCTGTCATACCCTTGTCATCACATTTTTTAAGGGGTAGCGCTGTGAAGCCGCACGCGCGGTACGGCATCAAAGTCGGCATCATGAGCAATGAATTTTTTCAACATTTTAGACGTCAAAACCGCCCCATTTTGTTCAAACATGCCATTTGGGGGTTTGGCCGGCTCTAGGGGTCTCCGAGGCGTTCGTTCACTCAGAAAACCAGAGTACCCTTATTATCCGCAAATGGAAATCCATTAATAAGAACTCGATAAACGGTTGTAACTCTCAAATATTAGTCATGTCATGGGGAGACATAAAATGGGGGTGACTGTCTCTTCCTGTGTCACCCCTCGCCGTGTAGTGTCACTTGCATATTGCCTGCCGTCAGTTCCGTCCGATAATAAAACACCTAAGTTATTTTATTATCTCATCTTAGTCTCCGTATGTCTCTGCGAGTGCCCGACAGTTCTTGGAGTACCACCTGCGTATATATATATATATGATATATATATGATATATATATTTCAGGTTCTCCATAAGGTTATGGTGCCCTTACACGCTTATTTTTACGTACGTTGTGCTCACACTATTGGCTTTAACCCCCCCCCGGACCATCAATAAGTTGTTTAAATCGATAAGTGTTTCAGGCTTTTCGGAGTTAATTAATTAATTTCCTATGTCTTGTTGAACGTGTATGCATATACGAGATTTGATATTTTCTGAACTATTTATTATTCCTATTGACAAGCAGGTACCCGCTTCAAATTACTTAATATTTAACTATTGACTTGTTGCATTCGTTTTTTTTTCGCTTTGAATTACTTAATATATCATTTTCGATTCTGTGCTGCGTTTAACCCGTCCTGCGCGGGGGGTCGAGCGTCCAAGTTAGGCCTACGTACCACCGGGTCGTTGTTCGTGCTCTTTAACCCGGTTTTCACACCTAAGCTACTCAAAATAGACGCTTGGGGCAATTTGTCCAATCGACGGCGTTTGACAAGCATGTCCCCGACGGTTACGCGAACACATTGGCACGGGCCAGGATCATATCCACGAGCCTTGCAAATCACACAATCGTGCATCTGCATGGTGGGTACAGTAACTGTAACTTGGTTTATGTATCCCACGCTCAACTGATCGGTATTTGAAAGGAACCTGTCGTGTGAGGTAGGCATTTGAGCAGCACGTAGTGCGTCAGTTCGTTCCCGCACATTGATATACCTTGTTCCTATTGGTTACCAGAGGCTGCCAACAGATCTGCTTACAAGATCCTGGCGGCACCATGTTGCTGTGCGAGACGTATAGTGATTTAATTGTGCCCGTATTGGTTGTTGTATGTCGTGCGATGAAAATCGTCGATATTTAATTTTCAGACTATGTCTTGTTCGTTGTTCCTATGCACACGACGGAAATCGATATTTAGTTTTCATACTATTTCTTGTTCCTATTGGGCACGTCAACTGGCTTGGAGTTAATTACTAAATCCCTATTGGTTTGTTGGACACTTGTCCACTGGTGCGAGATATTTAATTTCTATCAATTGTTGATGGATCACCTTAAATCGCTCGAATACTTAATTATTTATAAAGCCAATAGTGTGAGCGCAGTACCTCGTTGACTCGTTTACAAGATCGCTTCACGCCCTGTGATTCTACCCGACATCTTTTTAGTACCGACATCAGCCGTGACGCGCTTTCCCACATCTTCCGACATCTAATTCCGACATCTGCTTCCGACGTGATTTTCCGACGGTTGCTTCCGACATCTAGGCCTTCGCTTTTAGCACAGACGTCAGCTTTCAGCAACGCAGGCGTTACGACATCAGCCGTATTGCACTACGCACAACAGCGGCAGCACCGACGTCACGGCATCTTTTATTTCCGACATCTTCAGCCGTTTTCCTATTGCACACCTTCTGGCTTCGTGCTCTGGAAACGACCGTTTTTTATCCGACCTCTTATACCGACATCTACGCCTTCAACACTCTGGTCAGCAGCGCCTCTGCTGCCGGAAACTTGGCTTACCGCACGACGTTTTTGACGTCACCGCCGTGTTCCTCGTCGAAATCTACCCCAGATAGACTTTTTCATCGTTCGATTTGGTTATTTTTGGCGAAAGTTGCGTTTTCGTTTGGGAACCCTAAGTATTGGGCTCCAGATTTTCCAGCTTACAGCGGCCATGGCTTCGTATCGTCAGCGTTCGCGCATTTCTGCAGTTGCCTCCGCGCTGCAGGTGATTCGACTACGAGAACTTACCCCTGGCTACGATCTGGTGGTGTCTGGTGGTGCTTATGCACCAGACACCAAAATCGAGTCCATCAACCCCATCGTCGACATCAGCTTTGACCACTACGAGCTCACCCCGCAGCATCCTCCACTCTTCCCTCCACCCTGCGTGCCCCTTGGCCACTGCCTGGTGGTGTTTGGTGGTGTTGCAGCCCTCATCCCGCCGCTTTTCCTCTACTCTGCTTTCGCACTTGTGTGCGGCAGAGTGGAACCACACCGCATTTTCCACCTTCGCCCCCCCCCCGGGGTGTCCACGTCCCCGCACTCGCTCTGTTGGTGCCACGCATCGTCGCACCGCATCGCGTGGGCGTTGGGTGACGACGTCTTGGCGGCGCTCGACTTCGTTCACCATCGAGAGCTACGCCGCCGTCCACCCTCGATTGTTGGGGCTAGATTCGCCGGCTGGCCTGTGGGAGTAGTCATCCCCACAGCACATGCATGGGCGTAAGCCCCTAGAGCACGCATCTAGAGACCAACGCAGGCTGAGCCACACTAGTTGGGTTGAAAAAGACCCCTTGGGTCTCACAAGATGTATGTTTCCTTAGGGTTTCGCCTTTGTGCTTGCCGATCTTAGGCCTGGCCTGGCAAGTTGGCATCGTGGCACCTCACACCTTCAGGGTGAGGTGGTGTCATGGGGAGACAGACTTTCGCCCCCCCATAAAATGGGGGTGACTGTCTCTTCCTGTGTCACCCCTCGCGCCGTGTAGTGTCACTTGCATCTTGCCTGCCGTCAGTTCCGTCCGATAATAAAACACCTAAGTTATTTTATTATCTCATCTTAGTCTCCTATGTCTCTGCGAGTGCCCGACAGTTCTTGGAGTACAACCTGCGTATATATATATATGATATATATATTTCAGGTTCTCCATAATCATGGAGAGACAGACTTTCGCCCCCCCCATAAACTGGGGGTGACTGTCTCTTCCTGTGCCACCCCTCGCCCTGTGGTGTCACTTGCATCTTGCCAGCCGACCGATAGTAAACCACCCAAGTTATTTTATTATCTCATCTTTTTGACTGCGAAACCCGTGTGCGTCACTGCACAGCTTTCTTTGCCTGCGTGCATATATATATTCACTATATATATATTTCACACTTTCTTTCAGGTTATGGGTTACCACTAGCTGGTGACTGCTCACGTTCCTTTTCGCTATCATTCTGATCCCGCGCAACGCGGTATTCGGTGACGCAACGTTCCTACCCATCCAGCCGGCCGACACAGTGACGCAACGTTACACATCGCCGCCATCTCCCCGTACATGCTGCAACGGCATCGGCTATTATTTATTTGAGCGCAACGCCCAATCTTTTTCGTGCGCAACGCACGTTTATCACCATCATTCTCGACTACGTCGTCCCCATCTATTTCACTTTACGCTCTGGCCAGCAGCACCTCAACAGCAGCAAAATTGGCTTATCGCACGACGTTTTTGACGTCACCACCGTCTTCCCCGCGGGAATCTACCCCAGATTGACTTTTCCATCGTTCGATTTGGTTATTTTTGGCGAAAGTTACGTTTTCGTTTGGGAACCCTACTAAGTGTTGAGCTCCAGATTTTCCAGCTTACAGCGGCCATGGCTTCGTGTCGTCAGCGTTCGCGCATTTCTGCAGTTGCCTCCGCGCAGCAGGTGATTCGACGACGAGAACTTACCCCTGGCTACGGTCTGGTGGTGTCTGGTGGTGCTTATGCACCAGACACCAAAATCGAGTCCATCAACCCCATCGTCGACATGAGCTTTGACCACTACGAGCTCACCCCGCAGCATCCTCCACTCTTCCCTCCACCCTGCGTGCCCCTTGGCCACTGCCTGGTGGTGTTTGGTGGTGCTGCAGCCCTCATCCCGCCGCTTTTCCTCTACTCTGCTTTCGCACTTGTGTGCGGCAGAGTGGAACCACACCGCATTTTCCACCTTCGCCCCAGGGAAGATATCTTACCCCGATTGGCCGGCCCCGGGCCGAACTGAGTCGCCAAAATGAGGCCCGGGCCGAAGAGGGACCGAAAGAGAAATTGCTTTGGGGCCGAACCAATTTGGCGCAAATTTTTTAAAATTTGATGAAAATTTTGCGATTTTTGCATTTTCCCATACTTAAGATTAAAATTTTCGCGCCTGCGGCGGGCATTTTGTAGTTCGGACCGGGCGGGCCGAAGGCGGGCCGAAAGAATTTTTGATTTGGGGCCGTACCAGCTCAACGGAAGATATCTTCCCTGGTGTCCACGTCCCCGCACTCGCTCTGTTGGTGCCACGCATCGTCGCACCGCATCGCGTGGGCGTTGGATGACAACGTCCTGGCGGCGCTCGACTTCGTTCACCATCGAGAGCTACGCCGCCGTCCACCCTCGATTGCTGGGACTAGATTTGCCGGTTGGCCTGTGGGAGTAGGCATCCCCACAGCACATGCATGGGCATAAGCCCCTAGAGCACGCATCAAGAGACCACGCAGCGCGGCGGAGCCACACTAGCTAAGTTGGAAAAGACCTCTTAAAGTCCCAGAAGATGCGTGTTTTTTAGGGTTTTGCCTTTGTGGCCAACCGTAGGATGTTAGACCCGGCTTTGCTGATTGCTGGCTTGCATCGTGGCACCTCACGCCTTCGGGGTGAGGTGGTGTCATGGAGAGACAAACTTTCGCTCCCCCCATAAACTGGGGGTGACTGTCTCTTCCTGTGTCACCCCTCGCCCTGTGGTGTCACTTGCATCTTGCCAGCCGACCGATAATAAAACACCCAAGTTATTTTATTATCTCATCGTTTTGACTGCGAAACCCGTGTGCGTCACTGCACCGCTTTCTTTGCCTGCGTGCATATATATATTCACTATATATATATATTTCACACTTTCTTTCAATTAGCATGTTTTGGACCCATTGGGACCCACTGGGACTAATTTGACCGATACCCCGACATGGGCACCCCTTGCTCAAAATGCAGCTTCAATAAGTTTTTCGACGACTCAACGACCTTCATACGAAATCGCATTCTTCCCCGGCCACCCTCGCTTCGTCTTGTGGGCGGTATAGGCGGGAGTACCCTTATTATTGCTGGATTTGACACTGTGACACCCGAAACTGTCACATGTCACTTCCTATAGTAGGTTGGGTGACCGTCACCAGTAGACGGGAAACACCCGTTAGGTATTTATGTTGCCTCTTTCTTTATCAAGACCCTTTTACCGTTCTCATATCGTAACCCTTAACTCAGGGGTTATCTCTCTAGTTAGATATATATTACCGCCGAACTATATATCTACCAATTATCACATTTTTTAAAGGGTAGCGCTGTGAAGCCGCACGCGCGGTACGGCATCATGAGCGATGATTTTTTTTAACATTTTAGACGTCAAAACCGCCCCATTTTGGTCAAACATGCCATTTGGGGGTTTGGCCGGCTCTAGGGGTCTCCGAGACATTCTCACTCAGAAAACCAGAGTACCCTTATTGTTACGGATTGAAAGATGACAAACGCGGCCCGCAGTCGCGATGTCGGTACGTCGGCGTTGATGGCACGCGCATAGTCGATCATCGATCTGTAACGGTCCGATCTGTACGAGTACCACTGATATGCGTGAAAGGATCATCCTCCTCCGCGTAGCTCAGTTGGTTAGAGCGTCGCACTAGAGAAGCGAACGCCACGGGTTCAAATCCCGTCGTGGAGCATTTTCGCCCCACGACGTTATATGATTTGACCCGGCTCGTACAGTGAAAATCCCCGCACCGATTTCACCCCCCTAACACTTATTATCAAGTGGAAATCCATTAATAAGAACTCGATAAACGGTTGTAGCTCTCAAATATTAGCATGTTTTGGACCCATTGGGACCCATTGGGACCCATTGGGACTAATTTGCAAGGTTCGGTATCGGTTGTTTCGCGTGGTATTGATAGTTTTTTATTATTTGCATTTTATCATCAGTCGATTCTGATAAATGATTGGTGCGTGTGATCAATCGATTCCAATATTCTGATAGTGCACAACTTCACTATCAATTGATTCTGATATTCTGATACATCGATGGTATCAGAATATCAGACAAACGATACCGAACCTCGACAGGGACCTACAGGGACCTACACGGACCTACAGGGACCTACAAGGACCTACAGGGGCCTACCGGGACCTACATGGATCTACAAGAACCTACCGGGACCTACCGGGACCTACAAGGACCTGTAGATCCCCTCCTTGAACTCGGTATCAGATGTTCCGCGTGGTATTGATAGTTTTTTATTATTTTCGATTTTATCATCAATCGATTCTGATAAATGATTAGTGGGATCAATCGATTCCAATATTTTGATAGTGCACAACTTCACTATCAATTGATCCTGATAATCTGTTATACAGTAATACCTCAAATTTAAGAGAATGTTGGGTTTGGAAACTGCCGGCTTTTTCGGGGCGGGGGGTCGGAAAAATGCGGGAAAAGGTCGAAAAACATTAACCCCTATGGAGCGGTTTGTACCGTATACGGTACAACCACTTCAAACTCTAAGCTTGTATTCATTTCTCAGCCCGATAGCACTTGTCGGAATCGGCCATACAGTACAAGCTTCGCACACCCGTTGCAATAGGTATATCTAATACTCGACAATTTATTCTACACATATACTTGGTATATATATCTCACCCAAGGGTAAATTTGTTGTAGCAAAATCCCCAAAGTTGCTTATTTATAGGCATGCAATTTTGGTCAAAAGTATCTTAAAGTGTGCAAAATCGAGGTGTAGATGCCATTCATCGACAAGGATTTGTTGGTTCAGTGCCCACTATCATATAAAATGACCATGCACCTCATATGGGCAATACTTACTTTCCCAACAGTCGATTTCCCCTGAAAACACACAATATGGCCTTAAGTATGGAAAACATTTGACAAATGATGTTTTTTCGTTGTTTTTTGGTGTTTTTTCACCTTATTGCTTGAATATTTCGATGTATTGGTGCGTTTAACTACAGCCACCATTACTGATTTCAAGGCATTAGTAAAGGCGATTGTTTTATGGTCGAGGGGCGACCTAATACTCGAATAAGCGGTTGTGAGAACTGATTTTTGACACTTTTGATTCCTGGAAAACGTGTTTTTTGGCTTGTATATCACCGATATATCGTTGTATATATCATGCGATCATGTATTTTATGGACCAAAATCACTTTATAGGAGTTATGAAACATGTAACGAATCACCCACACTTACCGAGGCACCATATACCGTGAAAACGACACATTTGTGAAACTGGTGCTTTTGGCAAAAAATTCCATCCGCTCCATAGGGGTTAAGAAAATGTACCCAAATAAGGAAATGAAGGCTGCCGAATCATTTCGTTAACGGAAACCGTAATGTCATATTAAGGAAACGAAGGCTAGCTGAACATCAGGAAATTCCATTATTATTAAGGAAATTGTAGCTGAATCTAAGGAAATTATAGTCGGTATTTCATGAAATTCTGGAATTTTTCAATGGCAAATAAAGGCTTTTTCTGCACCGCGTTTATTATTAAGGATTACTGGTTAATGCACGATAGCTACAGTACGGTTGGTCACGATAATCAATCGGAGCTATTGCAGGCAGGATACTCTTAGGAATACGGTATCAGTGTTCGGCAGGATACTCTTAGGAATACTGAATATTGCAGGCAGGATACTCTTAGGAATACTAGGAATATTGCAGGCAGGATATATACTCTTAGTAGGAATACTGAATATTGCAGGCAGGATACTCATAGGAATACTAGGTAGGTAGTAGTGGCACTTGATCTTACTGTCTCGCTCCCTATTGGGATATCCATAATTGCGGGAGGGTCCTCATCCGAGTCTTCAACCAACTCAACCGTGTCACTCTGCATTGATACTTTCTCGTGGCTACTATCCCGAGATCCTTGTGGGAGGACCTAGAACGCTCTAGATCCTCCCACAAGGATCACTTTTTCAATAATTTATTTAGGCACCCCACGAGCTTTCTACAAGTCAACGCCAAGGAATACTTTCCACATGGGACCTATACTAAGTAGTATGGTGCGTGGTTCGACGAGAGTCCGTCATATATGCTCCTAGCTAATACATTTATAGCATGCCCCAACCAAATTTTGAACTGCTGCGTTTTTAAAGCTTCAAAAACGGGGTGTATCTTCCACATTGTTTTGCCAATCGTGCATCGATCCTTTGCCACTATATACATGATATATCTCAAGGTATGCAGGTATATTAATCATGTTTGGGTCAAAATACGACTTGGGTCATGTATATTGGACACATCACACGAACGCGGTCACATGGGTAAGATATACACACTCCTTAAGTATGGGGACAATTTCGCATTTTGGGCGTAAGTCTTGGTCCATTTTGAGCTTTGAGGCTAGATCTTTGCCTTGGTGAGTACTTCAGTACTTTAATATGACTTCAAAGTCTCCTTGGGATTTTTTGGGATTTTTTTGGGATTTTTTGAACGTTTAGAACTACCGCTAGAGGTTCTAGAATACGATTTTCAGACCCTGATTATGATGGAAATAATGAATTTCGACGGTACTGCACCATGTCATGCGCATATGCGGCGAATAATACGGCTAGTAAGATATTATAGGGCTTACAAAATTAGTTTTCGTGATACCCTCGAGGGTTAACAACATGCGCACCAACCCGAGCTCGTGTAACAAGGCCTAGAGTTGTCGGTACCCTAGATCCTTGTGGTAGGATCTAGCATTTTTATTAAAATTCTGTGAAAGCACCCACCCAAACCACGCTAAGATTAAAGGTCAAACCATCGACATTTCAAGCAAACCAATGTTATAGATAATTCAAAAGGTTCATAAATATTGCCCCAAAGCATATGCCGGGCCAAGAAATACGGCATACAACGTCGCCATGCCCATTTGCGCTAGATCCTTGTGGGAGGATCTGGATTAAGGATAGTAGCCACTCGGTCTCACCGCTGGGACACTCATTGAGTGCGCTTTGGCCTTGATACGCGTTATAACTATAGACTTCAAGTCGTCGTGGTCTTCCTGACTAATTATCCCACTTTGCAAGTCAGCATGTAATTCTCGCAGTTCCTGGCGACTGCTTGGATCCATGCTGAATTTAAGAGAATGCGCTGGCTGACTGCGCTTTCCAATCCCTAAAAAGAAATGGATTTAAGAGAAGAGGCTGGCTGACGCTCGAATCGCGTTTCCGTTTCGTTAGTCATTTCGGTAAGAGGCTGACGCTGGCAGGGGGGTCAGAAAAATACGGAAAAAGCTAGGCTGGCTCCAAATTCCTGTTCTCTTACATATGTGGTATTACTGTATCGATGGTATCAGAATATCGGACAATCGATACCGAACCTTGCTAATTTGACCGATACCCCGACATGGGCACCCCTGGCTCAAAATGCAGCTTCAATAAGTTTTTCGACTCAACCTGCATACGAAATCGCATTCTTCCCCGGCCACCCTCTTCGTCTTGTGGGTATCTATAATTCGATCATGTTCCCCTTCAGGCGAAGAGGAGTTCACTCGACTGAACTGGTGAAGTTCAGGTGATTGCAATCGGAATGCATTACGACCGCTGAATTCGGTGACATTGTGTCACTACTACCTCGTCATTTGCCAATTATGTATTATCAACAGATGAACAGTTCCTCCGAGGGGCCAACTCAGATTCGTCATCACTGTCAACCATTGTAATAGTATTAGCAGTCTTGACAGATTGACTCTTCAGCTTAGATTTGGTGTTCACCACTTCGGCTGGAGCACAACCAGATATGGCATCAGGCTTCTGCTCGGGGATAGGCTGATCCTCTAACTGAACGGGTGATGTCGGAGATGTGCCCTTTGGCACCTAGATAAGTTCACCCTTATCATTCATGATCAACTGCAATCCCTGTCGAGCTTCAGCCTGTTCCTCAACATCGTCAGCTACCAAGTCATCGAACTCGCTGACGCGTCATCCTCAGTGTCATATTCATCAGGCGTGGCATACTCCCACTTCGGACTGGCGGTATCAATGGCATGCTGACTGTCAGTAGCACCCGTGTCATCATTGTCATCAGAATCTGGCAGCGTCCCTTTACTCCAGGCCACAGCGCCTGCACCCGAATCGTCACTGTTCGTAGGCGTCGATTTCTTAGGACCAGTATATGGAATTCCGCGATACTCGTCAGTCTCAGTCGTATACTTCCAGCGCGCATTACTGATTGGTAATGAAAATGGCGCTACTAGCTCATTCGCTCGAGTGGCGTCTTCCAGAAACCAGCTACCGCCCCTCTTACGCTCCCAGCGGCGTAGCGCTCCAGAAGGCATGGCGATAATATGCTGCCAGCTATAATCGGTCCTATGCTCTCGCTCTCCAAAGTACGCAGTAAATGGTTATGGGGTCCCTTTCGATGCCCATTTCTATTGAGCTGCACCACTGGATATAAATACAATATGCCAATCGAGCGGCTTAAATGTACCACTGTCCCCTGGCACAATGAAGGCTAAACAATATAAGCTCATTGCCATTACTTCTTGTAATATATACTAATACAATATCAACTGTCAATCATCTGTTTTAATCGTTTAAATACCCTGCATTTAAATGATGTGTCAGGCGGAGCGGGAATTGATCCTTAATAATAATAATAAAACATTTACGTCGATGAGTAAGGCAACGCCTTCGGAACGATCTACAAGGGTATGTTCCCCTCATACATGACTGTCTGTAAAGGCAGGAAGCATTCCAAAAAGCATGGAAGCATGGGCGGCTAGGCACTAATGAGAACGTGTCTGCCGCCAGCGTCGGAAAAAACATCAGCAGGTCGCGGAGCTGATGCACGATGGTGATGGAAGCGGAGTGGGCGGCGGTGGTGACGAAGTGAAAGCCCAGGGGTGCTCCGGCCCCTGGGCCGGTGGTGCCCCCGCAGGGCCGGAGCCCTACGGGGCCCCAGCCCCTTGGGGGCTGGGGGGAGGATCATGGGGGTTCTCGTAGTTGCATAGCACCTCCCCTGCTATCTTCACAGTCTCAGATTCTTTCCTATTCTCCGTACAGAGTTGCTGAATGCTGTATATATGATTCGTCTATGATGCCTCCTTCAGACAGAACTCCCGTTTCATGCAATATGCATCTCTCCCTAGCATGCCGCCTGCACATTCTGGACAACTTTTTCAAAAGTGTCTTTACCGCCCACGGTGTGGGACACCCACCCCTTTGAGCACCTTACCAAAGCCATCTGGCAAGTATCCCACGAGGGCCAGTTCCTCCGGCCACCTTTCCGCGTTAAGGAAGGGGGTTCCTCCTGCAGTCCTGTGCTCCCCATCCAAGTGTGCTCCCGGGTATTGGCTTTGCTGTTCCACGTTATCCTTACCCCCAACCCACGGGCATAATCGGGGTGGCAGCGGGCATTCTCTCTCACTAAAGGCTTGTTTAATCATATCCGGATGCAAGCCCGTTTCTTTGAGCATTTTGGGGTTTATGTCTCTTACCCATCTTTATGTTGGCTGCAGCCAACATAAACCCCAAAGTTCCGAAGCATATTACTCATGGTTAATGATACATATTGCTCCAAACCAACGTTGTTTGAAGGGCCACTAGACCTTTTAAAAATTGTCAATACGTGGTATACCTTCTTACACCCATGGGGGCTTGCATAATTGTGCCCTAGAGTTGGGGTATGATCGCGAAAATACAAAATGCTACTTATGTTGGCTGCAGCCAACATAAGAAATTTGTGCAATGTGAGCGGCATGAGAAGGGCATTGAAAAATCGAACACCTATGTTGTCAAGATCTCGAGCTGCTCGCCTGCTCTTTCTGCAGTGTCTTGTCAAAACTTTCATCCGAGTTCAACTTGACCCTCAAAATATCGATCGAAGTAACATGGGTATATAAACACCCAAAATTCCTTGGAAATTCCGCAGATTTTCACATTCTCTTGAAGAGTAACCCAAATTCTCGCCGATGATTTCGAGCGTCCCAATGTTGTTAACGCATGTGTGAAAGAGAACATCCCCGCCGTCATTTTGAGCTAATAAAATGCACAATCCGGTACCGACAGCTCCCGGCATTGTCAGCAAGGCTTATGTTGGCTCCAGCCAACATAAGGGGCCCTACTAATGTTGGCTATAGCCAACATATGGGTAACATACATTTATCTTTTTGTGCGGGACCACATTCATGAACCACTGTAGCAACTTATATTGCAATTTCTCACTATCAAGTTTCTTGCTAACAGGGCATCCCATGCTCTCACTATCTATAGACATAATGACCACATCTGAATACATATCCTTGTAACATCCCTCCCCTGGCATTGTGTGGGGTCCTAGGTAGTCATGTGGGATGAAAGGTATGGTCCCCCTTGGGTATTTGAATATTAATTTAAAGCCTTTCCCTGTCCAATTTTTCAGGCTCTTCGGGGATAATAGTAAAATCCAGATTCCTTCGAAACCCTCCGAGGTCTTGGCTGCCTCCAGGCCACGGGACAGTGTCTGCATAACCGCGGATGCTCCCTATAATACCCCACCATCAAAGGGCGGGTTTCCATAGACCTTTCTTCCTTTTCCAGTGACATTGTTAATGTATGCATCTCTTGCAAGTCCATTCCATCCTATTTTTCCTTGTCAGGAGGTGTCAGGAGCGGGAATTGATCCTTCCTTGCTGAGGTGTATACTACGTAGTCTGTACGTAGTGTGTATACTACGTAGTCTGTAGTGAGCCTTGTACAAACCATACCCTTGCACAGATACGACGCAAAATGCGAAGTACTATATTTGTGGTATAAATGCTGCTAAAACTACTTTTGCCGGACCTTGTTTGTCACTCGGATCTTACGGCCAGTCACTGATCTGCACCGGATCATACTCAAGTAGATGGAGTTGTGATCCTAAACTGTGCTTGACACACATGGCTATACAAAATTACAAATTCACATTAGTACGTTGTCGAATCCATCTATGAAATGTTCGGCAGGGCGCGCGTACCGAACCACGAAAGGAGTTTGCAACAGGGGAGAAGTCCTGTCGCGATTGACCGGCCCCTGACCGAGAGAGTCTCCCAAAAAGAGGGTTTGGCCGAAGATTGACCGAAAGAATTTTGACCCTTAAGTATGCAAAAAGATGTCAAAACAGGAAAAAAACAAATGTTTTCTCGAAAACTGGCCGAAAGGCCTCCGGAGAGGACTTCTGCCCTGGTTTCCCTACGTTTCTAGACGCGTGCAATACATCGTATTGAACACATATTGCAGGCATATTGCACGCGTATTGACAATACATGTTCAATACAACACAAAATGTTACAATATGTGTGCAATATGCCTGCAAGCGCTCCAACATATGTTCAACATAGTATTGCAGTGAGCCCTCATGTATTGGAGACATATTGAAGTTCTGATGCAGAGAGTAATTTCAATATGCCTTCAACATATGTGTAGTATAGGGTTGGAGACATGCACCATGCATGTCGCAAACAATATGAAGGCATGTTGCAGACATATTGCCCACATATTGTATACATATTGTAAGTCAACATTCAATATGTTGGATACACACTGCGGACCTACTGCATACGTATTGAACATGTAAATTCAATATGTTGTATATATATTGCGGACCTATTGAATATGTATTGAAACGGAACATTCAGTATGTTGGATACATACTGCGGACCTATTGCATACGTATTGAACATGCAAATTCAATATGTTGTATATATATTGCGGACCTATTGCATATGTATTGAAACGGAACATTCAGTATGTTGGATACATACTGCGGACCTATTGCATACGTATTGATTATACAAATTCAACATGTTGTATATATATTGTGGACATATTGCATATGTATTGAAATAAAAGTTGCCTATGTTGGATATATGCTATAGACCTATATGGCTACTGCCCGACAGTCCTTGTGATAGGACTGGAATCTCGTTCAGTCCTATCACAAGGACCGGACGCGCGGGAATTTTTTTAACCATCCTCTTGATGCTCCTAGTGCCCATCCTCCGGATTGTAGTCTCATTGGGACCCAAACTGGGTACCCCTTTGCCCGCTTGCCTAAACAATGTCGCAATTTCATGCTACGTTATCAACATTAAGCATGGGTAGCGTTAAAAATTACTAAATTCCAACCACACCACAGTGATATTTTCGGATTTTGTATACCCAGGCAACTTCAACCGATATTTTGAGGGCGAAGATGACCTCCGATCAGTTTTTTGACACAGACACTGCAGAAAGAGCAGCTCGCGAACTTGACAACATAGGTCTCCGAATTTTCACAGGACCTTCGTGGAGGTAGCTAGCGTGAGAAACATCTCGGTCCTTGTGGTAGGACTGGCCTTTTTATTTAATTTGAATTAATTTTACCCCCACCTCTTCAGCCCTCACAAGTGCATACCCATATCGAGTATATCACCCGGCACATGTTTTTAATAAATATTTGAGCACCCAAGGATGATCTTTAAGCACTCAAACATCAACTACATCGAAAAATCGTGGCGGCTAGCCCCCACACCACTGAGGATTTCTGTTAATAAAGTGTTAAAAAGTGTTAATTATGTGTTAAAAAGTGTTAACGGGTAGGAACTGTTAATATTGGTGGTATAAATCCCGGTGGTAAATAATGATTGGCTTGGGAAGAAGTTAAGGAATTATATAATTCATGTTAACAGAATGTTAACAGAATGTTAAATTAACACAATTTTAACAGAATGTTAACACTTAATCGGAGGGGTGCCGGAGGGAGTTGAAATAGGCCCCCCTCGCGAGATCGTTACACATGTAAGGAATATTAACAGAAAATTAACACTTTTAATAGGAATCATACACGTGGCACTCGGATTAACAGTTTTGCCGGATACTAACACTTGGCAGACCGTAAACGGTCATAAATTAACAGATTTGACTGGATCGTCCACGTGGCATGACTATTAACACTAGCACCACTACAGTAAGAACCGGGTTATAAGAAAGTCGACCTATAAGAAAGCAGCCGCTGGGTTTTTGCCAAAATTTTAAGAACAAGAAAGTAAGCCAGCCGCTGGCGAAGTGACGGAGACCTACTCAAAAATGTCCATATTAAGAAAGTACACACGCTGGGAAAATGAAATATTATGCATAAATTATAGCAAAAAACATTGATTTAAGAAAGTACCCGCTAGATTTCTGGAAGTAAATAATGTAAGTAGATTATACTATAACGAATATGCAGGAGTGGGCAACCTATTGTGTTAGTAATTTAAGAGCTTTAAAACCTACATGATAACAGGTTTCAAGACTAATTAAATTGTGTCAATGAGGAGCGCACGGGCAATATATCATAAATCACAAATCCTGTTACCACGGCTAATAGGGAACTTAATTAATCCATTTATCTCATGCAATACGATACCGGCTGTATAACATAAACCCACACTGCATTTACAAGCAGTGGCTACAAGCCTATTACTCCACAGGTGCAAACATAAGCCAAGATCCATCCACAGCCTCTGCGAGCTGTGCCTCAAGACAACATAGTGTTGTCAAGACAACTGCGCTTCTGCGCAAGAAACTCGCCCTCGTCGAGAATGTCATCTTTGAAGAATGATTTCAACTCTTTCAACTCAGAGATCAAACTCGCACTGAGATCATAAGAGTGACCTTCTCTCCCTAGCAGCTTAGCCTTCTCGGCCTTAAAATCTGGTTCGCTGAGGACGCTTTCGACGAATAGTGTTTTTAGCGCTCTAAGCGCTGATTTTTTGGGTCCGTCCATTACAGTACAGTTCCAACGAACGTTTGCACACTCGATTGTTTTAAGAAAACATTAAGAATGCAGCCGCTGGGTTGCATAGCCCAAGGGGCGTCGATTAAGAATGTGTCACGCTAGCGATCCCGAAAAACGGACGAATGCTATCAATCCAAGGCGGCCAGGGGGGCATTTTAAGAAAGCCCCCCACGCTGGCTGTCGCACGATGGCCCTCAGATTAAGAAAGCCAGCCGCTAGATTTTTGAGCCTGCTTTCTTATATACCGGTTCTTACTGTAGATATTAACAGAAATTCCAGATTGTTCCACGTGGCATGTATATTAACACTAGCACCACTAGCTATTAACAGAAATTCCAGATTGTTCCACGTGGCATGCTAAGAGGGACCGCCGATGCTACTAAAAGTACCACTGGAACAGATACGTTCCATGTGGCAAGCAGGCATTCGCTATCTACACAGAGCAACTGGACGGAGCTGATGAAGCTGCGCAAGCGTTCGGTGTCCTCCTTCGATTGCTGCGCGGAGCTGATGAAGTAGCTTGCGCTATTGCTTCTTGCAACGTACCGCTTTCATCCCCGGCCATAGGTAAGTCGCGTGTAGAGGTACGCGGTTTCCAGGTGGGCGATGGATAATGACCTTGGTTTCGAGACGGCTTACCGGTAGGAGAAGGGTGCGTTTTTCTGCCTCGTTGCACACATACACGCCCCGGCTGTTCATGGTAAGGTCCTCAACAGTGGGGTAGGCGGTCACCATAGCCAGGCGGCACACGGTGTCGTTGGCGGCGGAGTTCTCGGCGGAACGCTTCAGGAAGATCAAGTAGTAAGCCTCCACGGTGCCGTACTCAAAAGCGTCGGCCGCGCATGTACTCAAAGCCACGTTGAAGGAGATACGCGTTTTTGCCCGGGTGTAAACCCGGGATGTGAAGTCCTCATCGCCTCTTCGCATGCGCGAGAATCGAAGGACGTCCATGGCATCCAGGGAAGGGCTTGCGTGATCGCCATAAAGGGATCGGACGCACCCCACCAGTTCCCGGTGCAGACGACCCCCCTCCTCGTTTGCCAACGCAGCGGTTGGTACACCGTCGCGGACGAGATAGTGGCCGGTGTCAAGGAGATGGCACACCTTGGATGAATCGTCAGCCCGGGTGGTCCCAGAATCATGGTATTCGCCGCCCTTGGCCATGGCCATCTCCGTGAGCATGTCCGGAAGGAAGCGGATCCCTTCGTAGCTCCACGCCATGTCGTCCACCGCCTCTTTCGTGAGATACGCGTTCGCTATGCACGTGTCGATCGCCTTACCTCCAACCGGGGCTGGCACCACCCCCTTGCTGTCGCCCAGGAGACGCTCGACCCAGAGCTCGTTGGTGCTGCTCACCACGCCGGTTTCCTCCTCTTGCTTGCACAAGTGAACGACCGCCATGCGCAGATTCAACGTCAACATGTTCATGGGGCATTGCTGTTCCACAATCACCGCAAAGGCCCACAGCTCTTTCCCGGCCTCCTTCCGGGGCTCCGCATGCACGGGACTGGAGGTCCCCACACAATCCTATTGCAGGCCCTCTCATAAAGTAGAGCACCGCCCGCCGCAAAGTCCACCAAGCCTTGTCCAACTCCGGATTCAAGTTCTTCTGAACATCCATGAACACCATCGGACTGAAAATCAAGATAAAGTTCAGCATGTCCTCCATGGTGTAGTTCCCTGCAACAGCGAGCTTTTTACAGATGTTAAGAACCGGCTCATCCTCCCCGCGTATGAAATGACACCAACAAACTAACAACAGTGCATACATATATACCTGGTTGTAGTAGCATTCATCCCTACGGTTAGTAGGTGTGACCATTCCCTGCCGGTGCACACAAACATGGTTGCACGCGGACCGGGCGTATAAGGTTGGCGCATCTGCCACGCCCGTTCCTACTAAACAAGGCACATGCAAGGTGATGGGTGTCGGTATCCGTCGTTAGATCCGGGTGCTCACCCGCGTATTGCACGAAGTCCTGGTACTCCCGGCGCATGTCATGCGGCGCGGTCAGTCCCTTTCCGTTGGCCTGCAACTGCTTCAGTTGCATGGGTGAGAAATAGCACGTGGTTGGGCAATTGTTCACCTTGTTTCGCAGCATTTTCAGGAACTTCTTGATGACGCCGTAACACATCATGTGCATGAACGGCAGCACGTACCCGTAGATGGGGTCAAAGTATTCCAGCTGCTCTAACGGCCCGGCTGCATATCGGCCGGTTCGCATCGGATCCACACCATCCTCCGCGGTCAGCCTCACCAGTTCCTTGTGGTCCTCCTTCGTTCGTTAACCACACACTCGGATCATTGGCATACAACACCTCCCCTTCGTCCAAGTATGTCTGCGAGATGGGGTTCGCATAGCCCAAGCAGTACATACCATTACCGTGAGGGCCCTTAGTGGCCTCCCAGATGCTTTTGAAGTCGTTGCGCCTTGCCGCCACGGGAGCGAACTTCCCCAAGTCGTTACGCGCAATCGTATCGCAGTAGCATAACATCAGGAACACGCTGAACTGTTCATGCCACACCTGGAAGTACCCGTCATACACCCTGAAAGGGGTTTGGTCAGCATCGGCATGGCCCTTACTCAGTTGTTTCAGCTCTTACATCATGGGTTCTAGCAACACGTCGACGTCCTTCCAGTGTTGACGTGGGCCAGGGGCAATCGAGATCACACCGCAGTGCTTCATCTTCACACGTTCCTGCGGATACCCTCCATTGCACACGCAGTCAAGCGCAATAGCCTATGATCTCTTCAAGCCGCGCTGGAGCGTCACACCTCCGTGCGCGCACACTCGTGTAGATGTTGACTGCGGGTTGGGCTTTGTCACACGTCGTGACGCACTACCTACCTTGGGAGGGAGGTCCGCACTTCGCATCGCGCCGTACCGCGTGGACCAATTCCTGCGATGGCAACGCGCTAGTCAGTTGCGGTCCTTTCACCCATCAGGCATCGCCCATCGGCAACGTTCGTATACAATCAGCCGCGGCACTCGTCCGTTACAAGGAGTAAGAACATCGGCACGGGTCGCACTGTTTGTCATGCTTCTTTGCTTGCCCGTCGTCCTCTCCATATTCGATGCCCATACCAGTTCGTAATACCCTTGGTTTCTCCTGGTTCCCACTCGGCGTCTCACGCAGTAGTCTGCCACCGACGCTAGGGTGCGCGTTTACTCGTAGCCCGTGCGGACTGCTCATGACACAAGCGTTTTCGGGAGCTCTGGCCGTGGGACTCGCACGCTGCTTAGCAAAGTTGTAGTCCATCATCCAGCGCCGCACCAGCCGCTTCACGGTGAAATAGAAGTAGTACTCCTTGGGACGATACTCCTCCCCGCGCGCCGTTTTAACAACGTCGTACCTCTCCTCCGTGCACCACTCTGTGGGCTCGCCATCCGCATCACGCTTCGTGGGCACGCCGCATACCGCTTGCACCCTCTTCCCCGGCTTTCCCTCCCCGTTTTGCCATGCGAAATTGCGGTGGAACTTGGGACACACGTGTATCGCATAGTCCCATACGCTCTCCGCACC